>JASDQU010107412.1:43084-81848 GCA_032191745.1 Picea mariana | reverse complement strand
CTCGTGCAAAGAATATAACACATACCCAACAAAAATGCCACTAGGTGTTCATTTGTATTGACAGTGTTATTCCCCGAATACTTAGGCAAATTCTCCTTAAACTTCGGAAGTGGGCGAGTAGCAGGTGCTAGGTTAAGAGGAGAGGACACATGCCACGGTGTGGTTGTGGCATCTTCTTCGAACTGAAAAAGTCCATACTTTTTTATGACTTTGGTGGGATTTGTGGGAGATTGGACAGGGATATGGTGGCTATATAAGCTACCAATCATTGATGACGATGAAGATTGAGAAGATGGAGCACTTCCAATGTCACCAAAGCCACCGCTAGATGCCATCCTATGGATAATATGTGACGTAAAGATAGACGAACTGGATGAATCAGATAAAGTTCTCCTTAGAGCACTTTGTTGGGCAGATAACACAACGTTTTTCCTTCCTATTTCAGCAATAGGATTGATTTCAGGTGACAAGCCTCTTTTTTGTCTAGAAGCAAAAGAATCTAAGGACATGAAAGAAAGGCCAAAACTTGAAGAAACAAAGGGTTACTGCTGATTTCTAGACTGTCTACGTCTAACCTCCAATCATTCTTGAGCACTAATATCTCGTTGAATTGTTGCCCAAGAATGGTTAAGTTCAGCATAGGTATTGGCAGTGTCTAAAATGGTGTTAAACAAGTTCAAAGCAATGTTGTTCTGGTCTTGAAGATCGGGCTTGATATTGGGCTGCCTTGCAACATGAACAATCATTAATAGAAAAACAGTCAAAGAATCAATTTCAGAAAAAGAAAGATGTATCGATAAAAATCAAGTATAAAAAATTAACCAGAGAGATATCGAAGATCTCCCCGGTATGGTTGTCAAACAAATGTTGAGGAAAAGATATGAATTGATATTACTCAAGCATTTTCAGACTTTACTTGGCTAAAGAAAAGTAGACGGGAATATCACCCTATGTTTATAGCCAACAAAAATAACATCCTAACTCACAAGTATTAATTACGAGTGCTTAGGCTAGTCTTTTATCAACAAAAAGCTTGCTAGAAATTTACTTTTTATGTAATTTTCTGAATATAGCAATTGTTGAAATAAATTTAAGAACAAAAGTAAAGACACCAAGATGATAATCAAGATAGATGAGACATAAAGAAATCCTTTATTTCATCCCAATTCACCAAAGAGTCATTTTCTTTACAAAATCTCATACAGAAATCTTGGACCAAAGTCAAACTTAGACATCCCCGATGGAACATACAAAAGGACCTATGATAGAAAACCAAAACTAAACTCTAAAAGATGGATCATCTTGCCACAGATTTCTGCCCACTCGACTCTGCACAATATCCTTTATCAGTGATGAAAATTAATTCACAAACATACAAGCCTACACAGACTATCAAAGATAGATCAACACCTCCGAAGAACAAGTGTCTGAATGATTTGATTCAGCCCTGAATATTGTTGTCTACAATAAGACCCTGCTATCATAAAAGAGAATTAGGTTGTGATGAATATATGAATGAACAAAAACTAAATTATCTCAACATAAACTCAAAGAGCAAACCTTAGCATGCTTCTGCTTCTATCCTCCCTTTGTTCCTCCTTTTCCTTTTTCTTTTCACAATTAAAATTGGTTGAAGAAGTTGAACCAATTCATTAGTTAAGTTAATTAAAAGAATCAACTAACTTTAGTTAGGGGGAAAAGTAATAATTATAATAAGGGTCATAAATAAATAATAACTAGTAGGTGGACCCCTTGTGACTCCCTTTAGTTCATAACAACCATAACAATCATAACATAACCATTAGTTAAGCAACACATACCTCCTTGTGCCTCCCATCAACATATTTACTTTTGGCAATTTAAACTTATGAAATTTGAAATTATTTCAAAAATAATATTCATATATTCAAAATAAACATGTTGTCCAAAGATCCCTGAAGTCAACTATCATAAACAATAGATATAATAAAAACTCAAAAACCATATTTCCCAGTCTGTGATGCAACCCTTCCTTGTTTGTTGTTGTCACCTCTTGATTTTTCAGAGTTTTCCTTTGGTTGTGCAGAGCCCTTAGGCTTAATCTTGCTGATCACGTGGGAACAATCATCCCTCAAATGCATCCGGGAAGACACGGATTTGTCAGAGTCATTGGAGGGTGAGGAAGGGGCAACAGTGGCTTTTCCTTTATCAAGTGCATGGTGGGCTTTAGTCTTAAATCTCTTGTTATCATGGGAGGATTGCACTGGCGAGTGGTTAGGGGCAGCTTGGGCAATGGGGTTAATC
The DNA here is from genome assembly GCA_032191745.1 of Picea mariana. Classification (NCBI taxonomy): domain Eukaryota; kingdom Viridiplantae; phylum Streptophyta; class Pinopsida; order Pinales; family Pinaceae; genus Picea; species Picea mariana. Next base: position 79,565 of record JASDQU010107412.1, on the reverse strand, counting down.
AGCGGAGGAGGAGGCAAATATAAGTTGGGCCAGACACGATGTTGGGAGACTATCGGGTGGACAATCTCTTGCCATCCATCATTTTCAAAGACCTCATGTTGTAATGAAACATGAGGAGGTACAGGGATACCAGGGGATTGCAGGGCTTGGAAAGGAGGCCTTTCAGGCCTAGCTCGAACTATTCCCTACCTAATCCAATTAAAGAATCCGGCATGAAAATTTTTGCCAAGCTCTTTTGAATCAGTGTCAAAATGTATAGAGAACCTGGGCCTTCTTGGGCCTCGGTTCCAATTACCTCTACCTTTGTTTCCTCATCCATGGTTTCCTCGACTTAAAAAACTCATCCTGCATGTGTAATCGATTAGAAAATATTCTTTTAAATAACCATGCATGACAACTCTTAAAAATATGAAATATATTTGGCTCAGAATGTATCAGACTCATGCAATCCAATCCATACAAATTGTTTTACTGTTAATCAACGAGCAGGGGGGTGAAAAAGGGTTTAGGGATACATGAGGGGTTTTTATTAAGCAAAAATATGATATAATGAAAGGGGAGAAGACATGGTCACTGCTCAATGACAACAACAATCAAATGTAAAGCAAACCAATAAAACCGCACTGCAATCCACACAAGACACTGCCACTTTCATCCATTTTAACACAGGAATTCTCTTGACTGTAATTAATCTCAGAACATGGAGTGAAAAAATGAAATGGGAAGGTGATGGGATTTGTAATTAGTAGAAAATGAAATCATGGAAGGGAAGAAAGATGATTATTGTTTATGAGATTAATTAAGTGATCCATAAACATGTTGCGAAGAAGATACATCAACCATCCACAATTTTTGTGCAATTTAACTAATTCATTGTTCATAAAATATCCAACACAGTGCTACCGTGAGATAGTATGTATTCCACACGATTTGTAAGAGGTTTTGTTCCATTCACCCACCTACTTTGCATTTTATAACAATTTTCACACAATACTGATTTCCATTCTGTAAACTATCAAAATCAACCACTGCCCATGCATTTCTTCAATCAACGGTAATACTCAAAAGTCATGTTTTCCAATTAACAATGAAGTCACTATTACTGCAAACGGGCCCATCTTTTAAATGTAATGACATTAGTTGAACATAAATGGCAGTAACCAAAATAATCAAGACCATAATACAACCCATAATCACCATTTAGACACAAGCTATGCACAGGATAATTTTGCCTAGGCAATGTAGTTCTGCCACTGTAAAAAAAAAATAAAAAAAATCAATGTGACTTAAAAGCTGGGGCACCTATCCAACACGACTATCATCAAAAACATGCATGATTTAACCAGTGATTGATTGTAATAAATAGCATGCCTAAAACTTTGTGGGTATCCTTAAGTATGAAAAACAAGCTATCCATACCACACACAGTGCGCAGCTAACAAAACTCCATGGTGCAACATTTCCACTTAACACAACAACACACAGTCACGATAATAACTCAACATATCGTGCTGAGGTATCGATTTAATATAAGATTGCTTCGATTAAGTCACACCGTGATCGACCATGTTGTGCACACTTAGGCTTATTCAACCAACAAACACAAGGATGCAGTGGATACACTTTCTACATTCATCCAATTCAGTAGTCATTCGGCCCAAAGAAAACCATAGTTACCATGCCCAATATTTCATTTTGAAAAATACCATACACACAACGCAACATGTGTGTGAAACACCAAGCATTTGTAACTAATGTCAGCTATCATCTGAAAATTATTAGTGAAAATACTAGTGATCGTATATTAACCAAACAATTCTCCATTGTTGTAGAAAATCAATCAACCAAACAAGTTGTGGTAGCTATGCATACCCACACATCCAATCGAATCGGGGCAGAGGCCCTTTCCAGTAACAATACTGAGCTATCAAACATAAGGAAGGTGGTTGTATAACTTGAGTCATGCAGATAAAAAATAGGGTTTACCAACGTTATAGAGAGGCAGTAACTAAATGCCAAACCAACACGACTATCATATAGCCAACTGGACGGGTCTGTAAAAAAAAGTTGGCAATATACAACCATCCAACAATCAGGTGGTAAAACCAACAGGTCAGGCTGGTGTTCCATGTCAACCCTCGGACCTGTGGAGTTAAAGTTTTGCACTGTGACTAACACAGGGAAGCTAGAGCAACCTTCCTTCAGTGGTGAAAAACCCTAATGCCAACAGTGCATACATAGAGGGAACCACGAATTATGATAGATAACAAGTCCCGAGATAGGAGGGCTACCACAGAGGAGCGAGGCTCCAACCTGACCGATAGTTATTCTTAACGTGCACAAGGTGTAACCCTTGTGGCTCTTAAAACAACCACGGCACTGAAGTGATAACAAGGCCGAGTAAGAACAGGAGATCCCATTTCGTGGCCTTTAGTGATGAAATCAGCCATTTCCCAAATGAACAAAACACAGTGATGAAGAGTACCTTCAGCCATTAAACCCATAAAAACCAGAGACTGGACAAGTGATGCACGCGCATGGGGACAAACATCCAAGCAAACCAAAAACATTTTCCAACTAAACCAACAAGATCACAGAGAGCCCCTATGGCTGCTAGCACCCAAGGCGGCCCAATAAAACTATGAATCCAAGACTATTGCAGAAGAATCATCACGCTTCATTCCAAGAACACAATTTTACACAATTGCAACCTTAAGGAAAACACAAACCGATACACACGAGCCAGTAATTATTTCATAACCAAAGTAAAATCATGAATGGCCAAAAAAAAGACATAATTGTAATCGAATTCTTTAAACCAAGAGTTGGTCGAACGGTTCCTTCCTGCTGAAATTTCAGAGCATAACCACAGCCAAGACCGAACAATAGCTCGACTAGGGTGGTGACTAATGGGAGGAGTAAAGGTGGCATGCAGTAAATTCACGTCGCCTCCACCCATAATTCATTAATTCAACAGTACATGCCAACGACCCCCCCATTAACACCATTAATCAAATCATGCATTGAAACCATCACCATATTACAAAGCTAAATCGCATAACCATTAGTGTCCATCACTTTATCAAAATGTGCCACCCCTATTTTGTCCATCTTATTCATATTTCCAATATAACTCAATTTAAAATGCACAATCATTACTACTATTACCCTGCCAATATGCGCCACCAACATTTCAAACCATATGTGTATTTACCATATAATTCCATCACAATTGCATAACCATTCACTTGCTAGCTAGGATTTAACCATAGTTGTTAAGTCTTTTATGCACGTAGTATAGTATGTAATATAGCTTTAAAATCTTCCTCTTGCAATTGTTTCTCACTTCCTTTAAGCTATTCACATGTGATATTGCAGAACTAGGTCCCCTTCCTTTGCATTTGTTCTAATATTTTACCTCTCTCAAAACTACCCTTCATATAATTTTACTGATACGTTTGTTATGGAGGCGTGATAAGAACTGACAACAATGATATTAATGAATAACATAGGTGGTAGTAACATAAGGAATCAACAATTCATAGGCTCAATTCATAATCAATAACAACAAGATCTTCATCAACCATGTAAGCCATGTCGCACATCATCTCAACCTCAAAATGAACAAATCTGCTCTCCAATAGTTCAAGGGGGTCCCACCTACTAGTATTATTTAGTTTTAATAATAATAGGCTTTAGCAAAACTTTGCAGGCAAAACTTTGTTGACAATTTTTAATCGTCAACACTATGTAAATATCAATTAAAAAATGCAGGTGTGAGTTTCTATAGTTATAGTTGAACCAAGAAAATAAAATAATTCAAATACATCATTTTATGTCCACTTAGTAACATTTTTACTCATATCAACAACAACTACCGCACAAAAGAGAGGTTAAAAAGAAGTAATGTTGCTCATTATGTATCACAAAGATGACACATAACTACAACAACAAATAAAGTGTTTATTTTCTTCATATTCCATTGTATCACTAATTTCCTTTGACTTAATTTAGATATCCAATATATTTGTTACATCTTTGACCAATTTAGCTTTTTGCTTCCTCTTCCTCTTTCTTCTTCTTTCTTCCTCTTCTTCCCTAGAGGTTTTGATTGTTTCTCATCACTTATAATAGTGCAAATTTGTGTGAAATTATTTGGTTGAATTTTTATATTTCAACAACATTTATTTTCATATACTAGAGTTTAACTTTGCAGAAGTTGCTATCATGAACAAATAAATAATCACTGACAATTACTCTAGTATTTATTTCATCCTTTACCCGCTTGCAATCACTCTATATCTGGGGTTGATATCCAAAAAAAGATTTTTAATGTCAAAAAATCAGTCAAAATAGGTTAGATTTATCTATTTTTTGTTTTTACCCTCGCCAAACATCGATTAATGAAATCGATGAAATTGGTGTTAAATAATGTAACGTTGCTTTAATGTCAATTAAGTGAAGTTTAAGAAAAAATGAAATCTCGACATGTAATTTATGGTTTCAACGTGTATTTTACTTGAGTTTTTTTTTGTGTTTTAAAAGACACCTGCATGAAACAAAGCAACTATATTTTTTTAAGAGTTGGGATTAGGTCACTCAACCCATAAAGTAATTTTTTATACCCATAATTGAAAATTTATTCTATTAAAATTCATAAATACCATTTGAATTCTCTATTTGTGAAATTCTTTGAATGTATACTAATGAATGGGTTGAATATTTTGATGAAATAGAAAACAATGTCAAATAAACCCAACTTGTACATTGGTACATGTGAGCAATTGGCTTATATAGAGAATGTAATCAAAGAAGTAAGGGCTCTGAAAACATATGTTGATCTTGATAAATGCAATTATTCTATGAATACAAGCAATCATGGAAAACCAGCTCATAATCATCCCAAACTTCCTAATAATGGTGATGGGAGATGTTATTTCCCTTACAAAAAAATAAAAAAGCATAAAGAAAGGATAAATTATCAGGTCAACAACTAGAAAACGGTGCTTAGAGCAGGGGCACCTAGAAGGGGCAACCAAATATCACCCCTTGGTAAGATAGTACATTGTTTTTGTCTTTTTTTTTTTAAGTTTTAAATGATTTAATATTTCAATACTAATTGTAATTATGTACTTGTAATGTTGCAATTTGTAGTAGAGATAGTGAGGGTGATAGAATTGAAGCTAATCCTATGGAACAAAAACATTATTGGAAATGTAATCCACTGATGTTAATCGGTTGAAGGAATATGAAATGAATTGTCATCGGGAGTCCAAGAGAACTCTTGGAACATGAATCCAAATGTCATCCGAAATGTATTTATATATGTATCATATTAATGAATAATATGCATCTCATGCTTATCTACATTCATGTGTTCTAATAGTGGCATCAGAGCCTATAGTTCATAGGCCTGAAATATGTTATGGTAGTTGTCAATAGCAGGTTAATTCTAAGCATTTTACTTGCAGAAAATTCTCTTTGCCTTCCAATCTATCCTAGGTGCACATTTTCATGTTAGATTTGTCCATAAACACCTTTATCTACTAGGATTTCTGCATTTCTTGTCATTTTTTAAATCGATGCACTCTACATGTTAGTTTTTTATTCAAAGTTGATGTTCTCGGAGGTCTGGGTTAATCTAAGGTTCACCCCCCTTTCTTTATGTACATGTCTATCAATATCAGAGCTTTAACTCATGTTTAAATATTGTTGGAATCATTTGTGGGAGTTTCCACTTGTGCAAAACGTAGTATGTTCTATGTTTTGATGGAAAATGCATGAGAAATCGGCACAATAGTGCTTCTGCTAGTTTCAATATGTGGTTTCTTCACATGTTGTTGTTCCTTCTTGTGAGTATTTCAATGTCCATGTAGTGCCTAAGTGTTGGTGAAATCTCTACTGTAGAATTGGCATTCATACTTTCTATTTAGTCCCTTTTGTATTCCATCATTGAGCTCGCCTGGAATTTCTCCTTTGTTGTCGTTCCTGCAACCAAAACAAGTTCTACTTGAAAACTATCCATTTCTAAGGCCTGTAAAGTGTTTTGAAGCTAAAAACGTGAATTCAATTGTTTTGTCGACTTATTTCTAGAAAACAAGCTAGAACTAAAAAATATTTTGGCTCGGACTACTAACCATGCTCCCCTAATTCATCTTACAGGCATTGGCTAGGGACTCGATTACTGCATATTTGCATCAGAAGATAAGGCTTGCAAAGAGATTCTCTATTTTATGGGACTGAAAATTCCAGTAGAAATTAAAGAAGAGAATATGTCACGGATGCTTCTAAACCACTATCTTCCAATGGCAATGGTAATTCGAGTGATGCTCTAGAGAATTTGAGAGCTATGACCAAAACTTCCATTTCAATAGTACTCCAACACCAGGCAGAAGAATCTTCCTTTTATTCCCCCCATTCCATGAAATCTCAATCGGCCTCATAAAACAAACCTATTCATCACTCGTCTACATATATTTGGAGGATGCCTACAGAGACCTCTCTTCCCACCAATTCATCGCATATTTCACACAATGTTGCGCCTTATCTAACCCCATATTGAGTCCTCTCGAAGACTGCCCTTCATTATTTATCTTGTAGGAGAATAGATAAAGAGTCAATTGGTGGTTGCATATTTTTCGGTGTTTTCCAATTTGATGTAGAGATTCTTAAAACCTGCAGACGTATCATTTGCATGTAATAGCACCATCATTCCCATCAAACCAGTGGACTAGGGCTTCAAGATGAAATACAGTGGTATCCACCAACAGTAGCCAAAGGATTTTTCCACATTTTTCATGTTGGTAGATGATTATTGACTTCTTGAGAACTACTAAGAAATTTCAAACACAGGATACATACTCTTTCACTAAAATTTTTAGCACAATTAGCTTCGGAAAGAGGACATTTTGGAACTTGCTTCTTTCGGGACAACAAGAAGAATATCACTCTCTAAATAATGGTATACTTGCAAATAATATTTTTTTAAGTTTACTTGTGTTTTTTTGTAAACAGGTGCATTTTCAGTAGAAGTTGCCACCCTTTAGTTGTTGAGTTTGAATTTTCTAAGTCAGACTGAATGGCTCGAATTGATGAACTATTAGAGTTATTGAACACTCTAATACTCTCTTTTATGGAAAATATAGTCACAACTGACAAAGTAACGCTTCAATCCACTTTAACTTGTTTGTAAGTTTCACAAGCCAAAGTAAAACTGCTTGAAACTCAGACTCGCCTTCTTCATGATGAACTTGAACGAAAGAATCTTTAACATTGTAAAATAGTTTTTGTTTAGAACATCCCTCTTTTCAAAGAAGATGATGTTCATGATTCAGATCAACAACTAGTGTAGGATCAACTCAGTGAACCAACTTCAGATACAAGTGAAAATGAAGATGAATTTTTTCATGAACAAGATCATTTTTCTCTTTCCAAGACAATCATCGGAACTTGGAAGAAATCAGAAACAATAAGCATAGAATGGGTATCAAATATCAAAAGAAAGTCTCCTTTCATATTTCAGATTATACCAAACTGATCCAATTCTAGAGTGATAGATTGCTTCAAGAAGGTTCATATTCACCTACTCCAATTCAAGAGAAGATTCTAAAATGCCAACATTGTCATCGAGTTGGCCATGTGGAAGATCAGTGTTTTAATCTCCTACCTTGTGAGCATTGTAGAAATCATAATCGTCCCTCAAAAAGATGTTCCAAACGCAATAAATCTGCAATATTAAAAAAACAACTATGGGTATATTACTTCTTGGAAATGGTCATCAATATTCAAGAATACATATCAGTCATACGGAAAAATTCATTCTCAAGTATTGACACATCTTGAAGTGGAAGGATTTTTCCTCTCAACTTGCACCTGACAAGGGAGGATAATAACAGTGATTGACAGTTAGGCTTCAAGTTTCGAAATCATATCAATCAATTAATAGAAAATGAGCATGATTTGGCTTGTGGTCATCCAAAACCACCATATTGTTTTGTGGTTTTCCTTAAACCATCATTTAGTAGAAGACTTAAAACTTCTACTAGACAATGGTTTCTAGTTTCCTTAAACCTCAACTTAGTAGAAGAATTATAACTTCTGCTAGAGAACGGTTTATGGTCATCTTTAAACCATCATTTGAGATAACTTCCAATTAGTAGAATACATAAAATTCCATCTTCTAGCTAACATAGGAAATGTTCTGAGAACCATGGAGCTCTATAGCCAAGTTCTAGAGTTTGTGGTCATCCATAAACCACCAAATTGGTTTGTGGTATTCCTTAAACCACCACCACCATTTAGTAGAAGACACCTACTTCTTCTATCATTTTTGTTTGTGGTCATCCCAAAACCACCAAATTCACTAGATTCAAAGAGAACATTTAGCCATTGGTAGTTGTCCACTTTGAGATTTTAGTTTCACACTTCCACATTTCAACTCTCTGCTTGGACTCACATATACCTCTTCGGATTGATGGGGGGGATGTTGGAAATGTAATATATCATGGTTACTCTGTTGAAGGAATATGAAACAAACCATCATCAAAAGTCCAAGAGACCTCTTGGAAGATGAATCCAAAGGTCATCCAAAATGTATTTATATCTGCATCATATTAACAAATAATATGCATATCATGCTTATCTATATTTGTGTGTTTTAACAACAACAACAACAACAATATTATTGAGAATGGATGGATAAATAGGTTGATCCATGACACTTTGTTCCATGTATGAGAGCACACATGTGGATGAGAGATATGAATATATGTGTGTTGTACCTTTTATTGATATAGAATACAAACCCATATACAAAGGCTCAAAGACAAGTCTTCTCTATACTAATTTATTGTTGGTCAACTAGAAGGTACTAAACAGTATTTCAAACATATTTATGACATAGATTCTAAGGTATGAAAGATAACTTTTTATAAATATAAGTTTTTATCTATTTTTGTGTGTGTAATATATAGGGTTTAATATCCATTATTCAATATCTTAATTTATTTTTACTTGTATATTGTTAGGTGATATTCCTACCACGATCAAACACTTTACCTTGCACATACCGAGAATTGTGTGCCATTATGAAATATATGGGAATAGAGCATCACACAATTGATGCATGTACTAATGACCATATTATATTATGGACATCATGCAATGAAGTTTGAATGCCCTGAATGTGGATGATTAAGTAAAAAACAAGGTGCCCTGCAAAGTTCTTCATCATATCCCCATAATTCTGCGTTTCAAAAAAAATTAGGTGCAAAAGCATAGCACAAATTATGGATTATCATGCATGAAAGAGAAGTGAATATGGTTTTATGTGAATTCCTAGAGATGGTTCTATATTTAGGGAAATCGAGGAAATATGGTGCATTTTAAAGAAGAACCTCGTAATGATAGACTTTCAATGGTAGTTGATGGTGTCAATCCATTTGGAGAGCTTAGATCCATTTTCTCAATTTGGCTAGTTTTTGTTATAAACAATAACCTTCCTCATATTTCAATAAAGAGGGAGAACATGATGTTGGAATTAATTGTTATAGGTATTTATTATTAGTAATGTTCACAACATACCAATTCATTTTTTATTTTTGTTAAATATCCTGTATGTACAAGGAATTAATTATTTGTATTTTGAAATAACTAGGTAAGTACCAAGTCAAAGATATGGATGTATATCGTGCGCCTCTTATTGATGAACTTTTAAAGTTATGGGCTAGCATCACTATGTATGACCTCTCCAAACCAATAGGTCAAAAACAATTCCAATTCCATGGAATACTTACATGGATAATTCATGATTCCTTGAGGTTAACACATTTTTGTGGTATGTAAAGTGCAATATAACTCTACATATACTCTATTACTTCACGTGGATTTTTGAATATTTTGGTATTCTATTAACAATTTATCTTGTAGGTCTTGAAACAAAGGGTAAATATGCATGTTTATAATGTGGCCCCAAAACAATATCCAAATGTTCAAGAAGTTTAGGAAAGGAGTTGTATGACGATATAGGCATTTCCTCTCTATGAACCATAGGTATCGAAATACAAAAATAAACATATTTAATGGGTAGTAATAGGTTAAGGAAAAATCCACAAAGAATGATGTCTCAAATATGGAAAATGACATTTGAGAACTATTGTGGTAAGCAATTGGTTTCAATTGCGTCCATATTTATTACTTGCTCTAGTTTTGATATTTTTTCTATTTACACTAGTAAAAAATATATTTCCATTTATGTTTCTCAAAGGTCATGAGGGTGGGATTCCATGAGGTATGAAACGATACTTCGTCGAACTCAATCAGTTTCCCTACTATGATCAACTACAAGTAGCTCATTTGTTTGACACAATGCATATTGGAAAGAATGTCACAAAATGCTTATGGAAAATTTTAGATGAGAGGAATAACAAAGACAAAATTGCCAAAGCTATGAGTGACATTGAGGAAGCCAAGGTATTGCAACATTATAATCATTCTTATAGTAATGAACAACCAACCAATCTTCCATGGTTGTTAACATAACAAGAGAGTGATGTTGTAAAAAAGGTTATATGGAAGATTAGATTTCTCACTAGTTTTGCTTCAAACATAAATAATATATTATTGAAGCATCGTGATTTTAGTGGGACAAAAACTCATGATTGGCACCTCTAGCTCTCTTAAACATATTTGGAAATAACATAAAGGAAGTAATATATGATCTCGGAAAGTACATGAGGTAAGTAAAACATTATAATTGAAATGTTAATTGTATAACTTGTTGAAATTTTGTTTACTTACATTCTATAATTTAATGTTGACATGTGTGGTTTCGTTTCATTTTTAGGTGGTTGTGATATAAAGAAATCCATCAAAAAAGATATCAATTATTTGAAGAGGGAAACTCCCTATATAATATGTGAAATGCAAAAACCTCTGCCTCCAGGATTTTTCAATGCACAAGAACATTACCTCATACACCTAGTCAAGGAGATTGAAATATGTGGACTCGTATACACAAGGTCAATGTGGTTGGTGGAAAGGCACTTGAAGACATTGAATGTTTTTGCTAAACAAAGATGACATATAGAGGGATCAATGGTTGAAGGTGATATGGTATACCAATCCAAGGTGTATTTTATTGAGTATTTACCCCAAGTAGTGGGTGATATTAGTGTGCCTCTCCTTTGAGATGTCAATTCCAGCAACAAATTTGAAGGGGGGGTGTTGTTGGGGAAAAGTATATAGAGAAAAGTGAAAGGTATTGGATTTTTTTTTAATTATTATCTTCGTACATATATTTTTAAACTTGATAGGCACCTAAATTTATTTTTCTTTCTTCATCCAAGTAGTGAAGAGTGGGATGCAATGCATTTATACATTGCAAATAATATTAACTAGATAAAGGTATGGGTCAAACAATGTAAATAAGTTTACCATAATTTATCATGGAGTGGGCTGGTGGATTTGATTAGAAGAGCTTATGTGGATAATTATATAGATCTCACATAAAAGGAAATCAATATAGCATATAGTTCAAAAGATAGAAAGGTAAGAATTTCCCATTTATTTTTAGTTTTTAATTCACATTATTATGTTTCTTTATTATTCCTCAAACTATATCATACATATAATTATCAATTCCTGACAATGCATTTATAACATGTTCAACATGTAGGTGAAACATCACAAAGCTATGTGGTGTAATGACAAAAAATATCGCACCAAATAGTTGGATGATAAGAAGACAACATGTGACAAAGGCATAACCACAATTTTCTAGGTTATTAATAATTCCCATAGGGGTGATAGACATATTATCACATATAATTGAGATACTAAGGATATCTAGAAGATATATTGGATATAGACTTGAAATCCTTCAAAGTGGTTCTCTTTAAGGTCAGGTGGCACATATTTTTGCTACAAGGTGATGAAAGGACCGTTATTGATCATGATAGAAGATTTACCATGATTAATACTACTAGGTATAAGTTGCGTATATATGTTAGGATATTTAGACATTTAGGAGTTAGTTAAGATCAACTTGGTCTAATGTGTCTTTAGGTAAGTCTTTTTCTTTAGTATGCATTTGTAATTATGTAATCCAACGGTCATGATATGTTCTAGACATAGAGTGATCTAACGACTCATATTCTCCTCGACCTTAACAACTACATTGATTTGTGGGTTAACACTCGTTTGGTCCATGATCTCTATTTAAAGAGCATGAAGGGTCATTTGTTGATGATTGATTATGAGAAACTCTCATGTAAAATATTTTTCTTTTGTATTAATATATATATTTCTGCAAGTGGCCATGTTGGCTAGGGTCATGGACTGTTTCCTTCTTCAAGAGTTTTAACTGCATAAAAACATTGGTGTGTTGATTTTTCATATGGTTGTGTGAGTGATTACTAAAGGTGTTCATCATGTGTGGGAATACCATGTTTGTCAAACATGGTATCAGATCTCATTTAAAGACCTGCTCCGGTTGTAGATCGAGATCTTGAAGCCATGTTGCTGCATTTTTGGTTTCTACTATTTATGAGAATTTATGGGTCGGGAGGGCTATTATATTGCGTATGGAGCGCTTCTTTCAATTAAAAATGATTTTTGTTTCACTTCAAAAGGTTTTTGTTTTCCTATGATACGACCATTTTAGTCATATCCGTAGGTATAAATCCTAAACACACCCTTTTTTAAAAACAATCACGGAGCTAATATTTCAGTTTTTTGTTTTTATTTCCAAGTTGCTACTCTTTTTGTTCTATGTATACTCTTTTTCATGCGATCTCGGCAAATCAAAAACAGAGCAGAAAGTGTTTTCTTTTTGTGTATGTTCTTTTCTTTGTGTTATGTGCGAGCTTAGAAAATAAAAAACAGAGAGGAAAAACTTGCATTTTTTGGGTAAGCTAACCAATATCTAACCCCATTATTGTTGAGATTTTTAAAAAAAATCCAAAATTTCACTTGTTTTTGTATGAGCTCACAAACACGAAGGTTTTTTGGGTAAGCATGCACTTTCAGGTGGAGCTCCAACAGCAACAACACCCCCATCCTCCTTCAGAATTATAATGTGTTTTTCACTAGCTCACTTGGTTGAAAGTTTCTTTATTTAACAAGAGGTCTCGAGTTCAAGTCTCTTCTTTTAAGTTATTGCTATAGAGGGAAAACCCCCATATGGACTACACTAGGGTTCAACATGTAGGCAGATCTAACCATCTAAAAGTCTCCTACTTTTTAATAACTACCCCAAATATACCCCACATTCATGCATAAAATACAAAGTGAAAAGATCTGGTAACTCTACCTTAAACTCTGTGTTTGGTGTCGATCCTTTCGCGTTCGATTGCTCCACTGACTACAAGTCTCCTCCCAAGGTTGACCTGCATTCACAAATAGACAAACAAGGAACTACGAACATGCATCTTATATATGAATTAGTGGGTTAGATGTCAATATAAAACATAAATCAAACATAAAGATTGAGCACATCATATTTCGGGACAGAGAAATTATTCTTTTTATTGATATCACAAAGTTTACTTACAATGAGATCAATGACTGCTCCTCGAACCTGATCTGGGCTCCCCTTCACCAAGCTCCAACTGCGCTTCCACATATCTTTCTCCTCTCAACTTCTGTCTAGGAAATGGAATAGGCTTATGATGGAGGAAAAAGGCAAGAATGGGCAATTCTGGCACAAAATTCACTAGGTGGCTGCAAATTCTTAGGGCAAGGAGGAGATGTGAAACGGGTGGAGTTTCACTGTTATTATGCTTATGTTAGGAATGAGACCCAAAAACCTCCTTTTATATGACAAAAGGATGGTTATTCGGTTAGGTGTCTGGCTATAGGCAGTGGGACAGTTGGAAAACTACCCAATAGCCCGTAATCTCAACGAATTCCTTGCAACATTTTTAATTTTTGAAACATTTGTGGGTATAAGCAGGATGTAATGGTGCAGCTAGCGTACGTATGTGAGTTGTAGTGGTTCAGCAAGCATTTTTACGCATGCAGTAGTGGTGCAGGGTGCATACATCTTCAAAAATATGGTTCTTAAGAAGAGCTTCTCAGTGATGGCTTAGAAAAAATAGCAAGTAAGAGGGCCTGATGATAGGTATGCATGCATGGTGCAATTTAGGGTTATAACAGATGCCCCCTAATATGTGAGGTCATAAGATCATCTGATGGCCGAAATACATTACAAATCTTCACCAACGTACGAAGCGAGTGAGCCCGGGACCAGAGTTCGGGAGGTTCCATCTGCAAAAATCATAATTGTCTCACTGAGGCGGGCATACCCATGCTCAAGATGAAATAAATCATGGCTTCCAATCAAATACACTACACATCCATGTCATACAACTATATAAAGTGTATCCATGAGCAATACATAGTGGATCTACATCTCAAAATCAAATATATACATGTATAGTATCCATCTTCAAGAAGTTAATGATGCCTGATGGCTGGAGATGAGGCTTTCAGATCTCAAGCAACAACTTCAAGATCTTCAAAACTCAGGTAGGAGTGTATGTGAGTGTACAACTTCACTACCCAGGGGTCTTCGACGGCTCATCGAGAATAGACAAGAGGATCTCGGTGATTAGGCAGAGAACTTCATTGATTTCGAACAAGGACTTGATTGGACTTTTGGCGATGGTCGGGCATGAGGTCAAGAGAAAAGCTGCAGAAAGGCCGACTCAGGTTGGGTAAAACTTCCTTTGGAGAATAGCATGATAGATGATCAAACTCGGCCAGCATGACATTGACATAAGTTCACGATGCAAGAGGCAACACAAACTCTCCATGTGTTTGGAAGAATAATCAAACAGAGGAGGACACACTTCTATGTAGCGAGAACAACTTCCTAAGTTCATATTAAATCCAAAATCTTGACGAGCAAACGGAAGGATGTGCTTTGTTCAAGGGCGACTCAATGTGTTGCCATAAAAAGAAAATACTTTTTCCATCCTCTTTTTGGGGTATACTTGATTTTTTTTGTCTTTTTCAATATTTTTAAAGATCTTGAAAAAGAATAAAAGAATGCTATGTTAAAAAGGAGGAACGAGTGTCATAAAGAATACTAGTTCCAAGCGCAAGGAACACACTAATGCTCAGAGCAAGGAGACATGTGCAGGAAAAGGACACTCGGGAAAATTCCTCCATGGGTCAAGGTGTCAAAATGTAGAGGCAACATGCTACAAGGCCTACATATAAGGCATGCTTCAAAGGTTCAGTTGAGAGAAACATGGAGCTGGCATTAGGCCAAATACGCAAGGATGCAAATGTGATTAATAAGACATGATGAAACCCCCTTCAATGTATTTTTCACAAGCACAGAGAAGGTAAGCTCAATGTTTTTTTCACATTTAGAGAGTCTGAAAAAACGTAAAAGAAGACTCCATTGGGGTACCTTTTTCGAAGGTAGTCTAGTCGGCTCGAAAAAGGGGTAAAATAGCACCGAAAAGACGTCTATTCAAAACCATTTTAGCGAGTGTGACAAAGACAAGTTCACTAGGCAATATTTTCAATTTTAAGGAGTCTGAAAAGAGATTACATATGGACTCGCAGCCTTTTTCTAGATTTAGTCCCATTAGCGCGAAAAAAGTATAAACTTTACTTAGGAGAACTCTCCCGGTGAGATGAATCTCTTGAGGTGTACCTTTTTCCTCCTTAATCTACAGGCCAGAAAAAGGGGTAAAATCATGCCAGTAGATGTTTTTCTGAACCAATTAATGAGTGTGAAAGAACAAGGTCACTCGACGATCTTTTCAATTTTAAGGAGTCTGAAAAGAGCTTATCTATGGAATCTGTAGGGGATGTTCTTCTGGACCATTTTAACGAGTGTGAAGGAACAAGGTCACTCGGAAATCTTTTCAATTTTAGGGAGTCTGAAAAGAGCTTAACTATGGACTCTATGGGGGTTCCTTTTTCGTAAATTTAGTCCCTTAGGCACAAAAAAGGGTTAAACTTATACCTGAGAATACTCTTCTAGTGAACCGAAGTTCCTAGAGTGTACCTTTGTTCGTACAATTGACCATCCAGACCAAAAAAGGGGTAAACTACTGTCAGACAAGCGTGCCTTCAAGTTTTAGTTTGACAAGAGTGAAGGACAACAAGATCGCTTAGCAATATTTTCATGTTTAAAGAGTCTGAAAAGGGCTTAAAGACGACTCATTTTCTAGGAGTCCCAAGGGTGAGGTCAAGAGTGATGACATATCATACGAATGAGGCTCAATCTTGTAATCAGGACAAGACTAACAAGGACTTCTGAGCCTAAATTCATTAATGACAGCATGGAAACCAAAATGCAACCAGGATCTACCTAGGGCATCCATGTAGAGGTAGGCTCTACCACCAAATTACGACACTTCTAAAGCAGCAATGATGGTTCTGTGTCGCAATTCGGTGGGTTCGATCCTATGGCAAAGTGGAAAACACAAAGAGATGAAAAAAGTGGAGGTGAAACCTTAACTTAAATGCAAAAGTTGGAAAAATGACTTTTACCAAAGAATCTTTAAAAGTAACCCATCTCCCAAAAAGTTTTCTAGACCAAAAGTGAAGTGTATCGTAACATCTAATTAGAAACTCAAGAACCATGTTAAATGATTTTCAAGCCAGAAAAAAACAACAAAAGGGTTCAAAAAGTGGCAAAAAGGGACAAAAAAGTCTTGCAAATTGAGAATTAACCAAAAATCCCAAAAGACCCCTTTGCTAAAAGAGTTGATTCTGGGAGCTTCAGAGGACGAAACAAACTTCCACTTAGACCAAGTAAGTACAAATCAACCCCTCTTGTATTTCAATACCTTCTTTTTGCATTTATTTTAGTTTTTTGGGGGGGGCACACTCCTAAAAGGGGGTGCCCTACGTGTATGTAGGTTTTCCAAGGACAAACCGTGTATGCCCATAGGCAGAAAACAATCTGCCCACGTGCATACGCGACTGTTTCCAATACAGTCCACGTACACTTTCAAGAATATGAAAAAAAAAATTGAAAGTACAAGAGTTAACTCCCCTTTGAACTTGTCATTTGACAGGATGTATGTCCACTGGAGAGAGAGGGAGCATGAATACATAGATATCTTGGTCGATGAGGAACCTGCAGCTATGGCCGCATTGAGATAATGTGATTTGTGGAATTTCTTTCGATGTCCATTCATGAGGGCACAACCTAGGATGTTGAATGCCTTGGTAGACTATTGGCACCCCGACGCAAAGGCATTCATGATTGAGGGGCAGTCGTTGAATCCAACGACTGAAGACATTTACTTTCTGACTGGCCTCTTAAGGAGAGGTAAACCAGTCAACTTGTGGTTTTTTCTCCTCGGGCCCCACAACATTTCTAAGTTGATTGAACTACATTGCAAGGTCGGCACTAAGAAAGTAGGTTCTCAGGTGCCAATCCACAAGATCACCAACCTATCACTGAAAGTGATAGTTTTACTCATTGGGCGGATCACTGGATCTGCGGCCTTACATCAGGCCTCTCGGGCGCACATGCATTGTGCAGTGTAGTGCTTAAATGCATGAGTCTTTGATTGGAGCACAACCATGATAGACTGCATGAAGAGACAACTCATCGAGTGTCACGGGTGGAGTAACAATAAATTTGGATTCGGTACCATTCTATGCTCATTCTTCTTTAAGAGGGTACCCAATCTCAGTCCATGAGAGACAGTGCGGGGGCATGTGGCCACACTCCTAGCAGTGTGTAGATGGGCATCATTGCTTCCGCGACAGGGGGAGGGAGGACCATAGAGGCCTTCGACCATACATTTTTGATTGGTGGGCACGGCAGATTCCGGTGATAGAGGACTACCCCTACGTCGGGATCAAATTTTCCAGGGACCCGTACATGCCTTTACCTCCTGGAGCTGAGCGAGGAGAGATGGGTACGTTTTCTTTTTTAAAGTTGTTTAATTTTTTAATTTCTTATATATATATATATATATATATATATATATATATATATCATTTTTATGTGAAACAGAGTATTTGACAACTATGTATCTGTTGATGTACAGATGTGGGACCAGTGCGTCCAGCAGACTTCACGAGGACCAAGTGATGTCCTCGACCAGAGGCGATACCAGCCACAGCCATCAGACCATCAACAGTAGCAGCAAGGGGGCCTCCAGTCAGAGAGGCTGAGAGAGTATTAAGACGGGTGGAGCGGAACCTCACCGTGCTCACTCGTACAGTGCCCATGGTCGAGATCGAGGATCTCCTGCCATATATGCAGCCTCATGTAGTTAGGGTGCCACGAACCTAGGTCCAACTTTTCCAGAGTTTGGCAAACATTGCCGTTCACTATGGCAGGGCCAACAGGCCCCATGCTTATCTTAGGATGGACCACTTATGTGTCGAGGGAATTATTTTGTATATTTTTTAGGGCATAAGCCCTGCGATGTATACTAGATATGTTATTTTTTGAGGCACTTGCGCCCACCTATGTACTCTGATACTTTATATGTGTGTGTGTGTGTGTGTGTGTGTGTGTGTGTGTGTGTGTGTGTTTATTTACATGTTTTATGTCTTATGGATCACATTTTTACAATGTATGTACATGTGTATGTGTGTGCTTCTTTCTATGTGTGTGCAATATGCCAATCTAATACTTGATTAGCTAGAGTATCTGTCATTTGATTTAATCTCCTAGGAACATGGATATACGTAATGTAATCAAAGAAATGTTCTAAGAGACGTACCCTAAGGAACCATCGGTGTAGAGAAGGATCACAAACACGGTAAACCCCATTTAACTGGGACACAACCAGTTGTGCATCTAAGTAGACCCGGAGGTGAGAGATACCATGCGACAAAGCATCACAAAGTAACTCTATCATTGCGTTGTACTCAGTGACATTGTTTTTGGCGTCACCTAAATAGATACCTCTAGAAGATAGCAACTGGCCCTGAGGTGTGAATATCACCCAAGCTGCGGAAGCAAGCCTCCGAGTGTGTCAACTAGTGTCATATGCAAACCAAACGAACACATATGATTCACTTGACATCTGCCATAATGAAAAATATGACATCAATAACAACACGTCCATAAAACAAAAAGATAAAACAAACTAATTGTATAATAACTATACATATGTGCAAGAAGTCACCCAAGGAGACCCACCTATGAGTAATACTTCTTGAGGTAGAGCCTGTTTCTAGGCTCCACTAAAGTGTTCCTCTCAAAGTCGACCAAACGATAAGTGCCCTTATTTAGTACATCCTTCACAATGAAAGGTCTGAACCACATGGGTTTGAACTTGCCTACCCTCAGGGGATCTTTATCTTGGTCGTAGACTAGGACAAGGTCGCCTTCGGAGAAAATCTAAGGGTGAACAGACTGATCATATTGACATTTGAATTTTTGTTTGTGAGTCTCGTTAGCCAAGGTTGCATCACGACATTTCTCATCGAGCTGCTCGAGACATAATAAGCGTTCCTCAAGCGGTGAAGTGTCTGGCAATAACTGTACTACCAACTTTAGAGATGGGATCTGGCACTCTATTGGCAAGACTTCTTCCAGCCCGTAAATGAGTTGAAAATGTGAGAAACAGGTGGTAGTCTTTACAGACGTTCGGTAGGGCCACAATGTCGAGTACAACATCAAATTCCAATTTGAATTGGTAGAATTGATCGTTCGTTGCAGACTAGTCTTGAGGGACTTATTCACAGCTTCTACCTGACCATTCGCTTGTGGGTAGTAAGGTGATGAATGCTCTTGCCTCAACCCAAGATTTGATGTTA
Source organism: Picea mariana (assembly GCA_032191745.1). Lineage (NCBI taxonomy): Eukaryota > Viridiplantae > Streptophyta > Pinopsida > Pinales > Pinaceae > Picea > Picea mariana. The sequence goes on along the minus strand of JASDQU010107412.1, from coordinate 59,810 downwards.
AATCGGACATCATTTTGTTCTGAAAGTGACTACCATGGTCAGTGACAATCTCTTTCGGGATGTCGAACCTTGCTACTATCTGGTTAAAAATAAAGAGAGTTGCGGTTCTCCATCATTATTGAATGTTGACATAGCCTCGACCCACTTTTTGAAGTATTCTACCGCTACAATGATATAACGATGCCCCCTGGTTGAAGTTGGGTGGCATGTAGTATAATAAATCCCCCACTTGGTGAAGGGACCAACTGTAATGACGGGAAACATGAGAGTAGGGTGTGCCCTCATCTTCTGAGAGAATATCTAACATGGGTGGCACTTCTTGACCGATTCAACGCAATATTTGATTAACGTCAGCCAAAAGTAACCGGCTCATAGAATCTTTTGGGTTGTTTCCAACCTAAACAAATGACCACCACATGCTCCAGTGTGGCAGTCATTAAGAACGAGCTTCGCTTCTTCATGATTGAGACACCAGTGGAGGATGCAATCTACACCCCAACGATATAAAGTGTCATCGAGAATGAGATAGTTTTTTTCCTAATGGTGTATACATCGACTCTCATCGTGAGAAGCAGAGGCAGGACACTTCAAATTCTGGAGATAGACTAGTATATCTCCATACCAGGGGTCTGAAGATGAAATCAAAAAAAGATCTCCTTTAATCGGTGATTCTTCGGGTATAACATCACCTGACTGGATCGGAAGTTCCAAGATAAGTTCCGCAAAGACCAGTGACTTCTTAGATTTTGGAGAAATAAAATCTAAGTCAAATTCCTAGAGGATAAAAATCCATCTACTAATATTTCCGCCAATGACGCATCGTGTCAACATGTATTGAAACGGATTCACAACAACGACGACAATGGTCTTACAAAGAAGAATATAGTGACAGAACCGTTGGACATCATGCACTGCTGCCAATGCTAAATTCTCAATGTGGGATTAGTTGAGTTCTGGTCCAACCAGACCTCGGATCAAGTAATAAATCACATTCTCTTCAAGCAGATCGTCCTCTTGAACCAATACCATACCGATGGTCGACTCTGCAGCAACCAAATACAATAAGAAATATTTATTATAATTGGGAGGTCAGAGCAGAGGGGCAGACGTGAGGGCGTGTTTCAACACTTCGAAAGAGCTTTGAGTTGCTTCGTCCCAATGGAAAGGGACTCCCTTCTTAAGTAAATGCATGAACCCTTTAGTGATCTCGACATAGTTTGTGATAAAACACCGAAGAAAATTGGCTTTTCCATGTAAAATCTGAAGCTGAGGGACTATTCACGGGGGAGGCAATTGAACTATCGCCTCAACCTTTAGAGGATCAACCACAATCCCTATTGTCGAAACTATGAAACCTAGAAGATGACCCAAGGTCACGCAAAAACTGCACTTGTTTGGATTTAAGTGAATCTGATAGTAGCAACATCGTTCAAATATTAGTCAGAGGTGCGCAGGATGATCAACTCTCTTACGACATAGTGATGCTAAATCATTGAGATAAGACTCGACTATGTGTCTTAGGTCATGGAAAGAAAAATACATGACCCGCTAAAAAGTGGCTCCAGCATTCTTAAGGCCAAAAGTTATCTTCTGATAAGCAAATGTACCCCATGGACAGATAAAAGTTGTTTTATGCTGGTCTTTGGGCTTAATTTGTATCTAATTGTATCCCAAAAAACCATCCGTGAAAGAAAAGGCCTCACAGCCTTCACATTCATCAAAAATCTAGTCAATGAATGGGGTGGGGAAATTATCCTTTGGACATGCCTTATTCAAATCATGGAAGCCCATACATACATGAATCGTTCGATGTTTTTTGTTGACCGGAACAGGATTTGACACCCATTGAGTCAACTGAACGGGGTAGATGAAACCGGCTTTGAGTACTTCAGCCTTAATAGTTGCCACTTTCTAAGGATTGACCGGACGAAGCTTCTACTGGAACGTCTTGGTGTCAAGATAAGTCATTATTTCATGTTCGACGATTCTTGGATCTATGCCTGGCATTTCCTCGTAAGACCAGGAAAAAATGTCGTAGAATTCTTTAAATAAATCTATATAGATCTGAATCTCCTCTGGGGAGTTGTCTGCTCTGACGAAGACATTCTCCATGATGCCAGGGGTTCTAGAGATGTCAATAGGTATCATTTTAATGATGGTTTCCATATTACCTTCGGCATAAACTGCGTGTGTAGCCATAGGACTAATAGGACAAGACCTATCTCCAGTCATAGTCAACACAAATTCTCCTACCTCTATTCTTCTTAACTCTGGGAAGAAATAAGATCTATGATGGAGATCGTCCCAGGGTCTGTCTGGACCAGTCAATGCCTCTATAATCGCCTCGTCGGAGGGCAAGACCACATCTAAATAATCGGTAGTGTCAAGGGAATCTTGAGCCCAAATAGGCTCAAGAACTAGATCTAACTCCTGTGTGGGAGTCATATCGGGGTTGACCGAAACTTGTTGGACAATAGAGTACACAAATTTTCCACGGACAAGGGAATGGACATGCCAAGATGCCCTATCCCTTCCATCGAAGTCGATGGAGAAGGAAGAGTCCACGGATCTATAAATTAATTCATATGGAACAATGACACTTGAAAAATCTCAACCCTAGGCAAGTCTGGGACAACCGATATCATATTGACATCATCATAAGGAGGTGGGTAATTGAACGTACCCATAAAAGGTGGGCACAAACCGACCCCCACATTGACGACGTCAAGTTGTGGGTTGTCAATCATTGGGACCGTGGATGCCCCCGATGAAGGGTCAGGCCTGGAGAAGGAAAACTGATCAATGGTCACGATTCGGCCCTCATGTGGAAACAACAAGACCCAAAAAAATGTGGCAAACAATGCATGCATTGCATATTTCCAACTCCTTCCTAATAGCAGGTTGTAGTTGAGAGGTGCATCGACCAATTCAACCTCGACACACATGGTCTTCCCTCACAAATGCATGGGGAAGGAAGGGATGATTCCATGTGGTCAAAAAGAACGACTGTCGAAAGAAGTAAGGAGAGTAGGTGACGGAGACAAAACAAGTTGGCCAATGGCCTTCCAACACATCAATGACATCATGCATGTCGAGGTGCCCTCATCAACCATCGTGTGGAAAATGTTTCGAGTAAAATATTTTGTGGGGTGAGCCACTACTATATTAAACACAACGTGGTATGGCAGATAAGGTTTCAAGTCAGTCGTATCAAGCATGATCGTTCCTAGATTACAGGTCTCAGCGGATCCTAAGGCAGCTAGCAGAGCCTTTCTCTGTGAAGGGAGGCTCTGGAATACCTCCAAAGAAGACATCGTGCAAGGGGTTTGTGACAAATCCTCCACCACAGAGTAATTTTGGGTGGCCCTTGTGTTCAGATTGTGTGAAGCTTTCTTGAACACCCCTTTCGGGATGCATGTCATTATTTCTCCCATCGTCCTCTCAATCTGGGGAGGAGCTGACAGGTTTTCAGCTTCTTTACCCTTTTCAGAAGTCTTTGGCATTCTGTAATCATGTGCCCTAGTAGCTATGTGAGCATCACCCTTCAACATATAAATGTCCGCAGTCGAGGAGTTACTAGAAGACGGAGGGGTAGAAGATGAAGGGAGTCCCTAACTGGCCCCATCCGCACTCAAAGAGGCTTGAGTCAAATTTTTCCCATGTGGAAATGGGTTCGTTAACACAATAGGTTGTTGTTGCACCAATAACTTATGGGCCTCTGCAAGCCGAGGGAACAAGTGAGTCGGGTGGTCTTTCGTGTAAAGGTTACATGGATACCTCAAATTTATTTTCTCTGTGTTTCCCCTGCCAACATTGTTGGTGGGTTTCTTATCCCCCTTACCCTTCGTGTTTCATTGTTTTTTCTTGTCGTTAGGCTGTTGGTTGGCCTTTGGGTTTGTCGACTGCACATTGTGTACATCTGACATTTGAGTAGCGGGACCAGCCAAACCAGTGGTTTGGTTGATCGTTGTCTATTGTATCGACAATTGTTGCAATTGATTCGACAGCTGATCAGTGGGCTTCGCTTGTTCTGAACCAACTATGTCATTGGCATGTGGTCTAGACTTATGTCTGGTCTTGTCAAGGATAGACCGTGGCTCATCTGGAAAAACCTTGTAAAGTAAACCAAACTGAGAGTATATCAGTTCAAGCTGTTGAGCTCTCATTATCGCCTCTTCCTCAGAAAAGACCCCTGACATTGCAACGTCCTTGGATAACTGGGGTACCAAAGACTTAAGGAACCACTCTGATAGGAATTCTGGTGGAACCGATACTTTTATCAAACTCTTTCAATGCCACCACTCTCGAATGTGATCTGAGATATGATCGGCCTTCATCTGCTCGAATTTGGTCAGCAATTCGGTGTCGGCATCATATCTCACAAGTAATTGGAAATGGTTGAGAAAAACCATTGCCAGTTCGCTAAAGCAAGAGTATCTTGAGTGGTCAAGCTCGATGTACCATTTCACGGCACTCCCGATGAGAGTGCATTGAAATAGATGCAACTGAACGGAGTCGTCTCTCAAAGAGTTCGATGCGCACCATAGGTGAAACATGATCACATGATCGTCTAGATCTTCATTAGGCTTACCTTCGAACTTTGGAATGTCTAAGGGAAACTTTGTTAGCATGGGAGGCCAACGCGGATCATGATAGATTGGATCGTTTAACAATCTTAACAAATCTGGAAAATGCAACGTCGCTAGAAATGGTAGTTTGGGTTGTTGACTACGTACAGGAGGAAAGGAGCCTGGGATTTGGCTGGCACCAGGTTTCTAGGAAAAGTTAGGCTTTTGGCCAGGGTTTTGGTAAAAACCATGGCGATGGCCAGCATTCAGATACTGCGCTTGTTAAGACGTCATCGGATGACTCCCGTAATTGGACGTTGAGGGCTGGGAAGGGATTGCTCCTGACGTTGTGTTCCAAAGGTTTCGGAAAGGGTTTCCCTCCGTCGATCTGACGAGAATAGGTACTAAGCCTTGCCTAGGGTTCCATTGACCATGGAAGGGGTTTCCCCCGGTCAACATCCCTGACGAGGGAAATAATTCCTGCCACGGATTCCAGAGTCCCTGTGAGGAGGAGACTCATGTGTTTGCCCCATGTGTAGGAATAGTACCCTACACAGTATTTTGTGGTCCAAAACCAGGGTTTCCCCCAGCCGAGATGGCAGCTGACGAGAATGTGTTATTTCCAAACGAGAACGGCATAGAACCCATCGACGTTGTGTTGGAAGAAGGTCCTTGACTACCTGCTTCGAACAAGCTGTAGTTCATGTTTGGTCAGATGGGTTGTCGAGGAGCACCGACGAGCGAAGGGGAAAAGGGAGGTATATGACCTCCACCATAAGGGAAAGCATTATAGGGGGCTGAGGTGCCCCCCATGGACCCTTGCATAGAAGCGTTTGAGCTCCCTGCCCCCAAACCCATGGTCTATAGGGTGGATTAGGTGAGGACCAAGTTCGTATCAAAGTCGGGCATCCCATATGAAAATGGAGGACCTGTCACACTCTGTGCGAATGGTGCAGTGATCGCTGCCATAGACGAAATCGAACCGCTGCCTAAAGTAGAGGCAGTCAAGACCATAGTGGTCTGAATCTGCGAAGGTGAGTTAGGATGCGAAACGCCCCCAGTAATGGTAGTCATAGAGGGAGTGTGAGGACTCCCTAATGAAGTAGTAGTGTTTGCTTCCATCGTTGCTTGTAGGACTATCTGACGCTTGTGATGTGTTACCCTTGGGGGTGAAAGATGTATCAAGAGTGGCGCCGACAAGTTAGTGATCAGAGGGTTGTATGAACTGAGAGCTTCCGCTCTAAGGTTAGAAATAGTTGGTTCCTCCGGATACGAGTGTTCCCCTCTCGGAGCTGGCTCGGGCACAATTTCTTGAGGCTCGGTCGCCCCAAATGACCCTTGTTGGTCAAGTCTTCGCTGTAATGGTGGCAATGGTGGCTCCAAGTTAACCGACAACAGGCCCAGAAGCCTTCCCAACCGGCGGGGCTCTTGATCTTCCATTGTGTGAGAAGATCAACAACACAGTAAGGCTTTTTCTAACGTTGAAGACCAAGCACACACTAGAAAATTTCCTAAGAGACAAAGCAAGCAAACTACTAACTAGTTGGAAGAACAGTTACTCCAACCAACACTAGAGCAACTTCTCGGTGCAAGTGAAACTCGAACACGGAAGCACCCTCTGGGTATACTCTGCAAAGCATGGCCTGACGTCTACCCTAGGTGCCACAGTATACCCCCGCACTCACCTGTGTAAGTCCCTAAAATAAATGCAACTAGGTTATCAGCTCACGAACAGTCACCAGGCGGGCACAATCGACAATCGAGTGGACCGCAATGAGCAGGGTAACTAAGCCTGAAACCTACTGAGGGTGTCAGAAGTAAGTGGTTTGGAAGACAACTCAGGACCTCAAATGGATTCGAGATCCACGAAGCTCTGTGGAAAATGCAACCAACAGTATGCCACGACAAGTCGTCAATATGTGTTCCCCACTCTGCTTGGTCCGATTTTGGAGGGGTTATCTCCGTTACGTTTTTGTACGCAACCTCACGTTTATCCCCTCTGTTAGAGGGGGGTCCCGGATAACTTTCACATTTACTGGACTTTTTACACTCCTAACATAAACTCCAATGTTTGTTTTAGAATCCTTGAATATTTTCCTCTCCAACCTAAATCAAGGCTCTAGCCTAGACTAGTTAATGGACCCTACAAACATAAATTCTAGTTGATTTTAAACTAGCATTAATTTTAAGTGGCTTGTATTAAGTAAAGGAAACGGAAATGAAACTAGTGGTGTGTTTTAAGAGACAAAAGAGAAGAGAATTAAATGAAACTGAAAGCAAAACTACTTCTTTTTGATAAATAAAGATTTTCAAATTTAACTCTTTAACCAACTTTTCGTAACTACTTTTTCCTAATATCTTTTAAAGGAAAACCTAAAATGCAATTTCACTCAACTACGAGCTACTTATGTTCTAAGAATTCAGTAAAGAACTTAAAGAAAATAAATCTTTCTCCTAACAAGAAGAACAACTAACCAAACAAAGAAATGACAACTTTTTCTATTTTTTTTGTTTATGCTTCAAATAAGAAACTTGAAAATGAATTCTTTTTCTTTTTCTTCAAAGCAAGTAAAAGGGGAAAAGGTGAAGACAATACAAGACCAAAAACTGACTTCTAGCCCATTGCAGATCGCAGGAAGTCAGTGACGATATCAAACAGGCTGATCAGGAAAGACTCACAGACTTGTCTAAAACCCTTTCAAAGAAAACACAAGAAAACTTTTAAAAGAATAAGCAAACTGACGTCAAACCTAGGCTAAAGACTGTAACAATGGAGACCAGTACTAAATCAAGAAACCCCTGAGAAGTCGAACTTCAATCAGGGAAGAGGTTGACTGCCCCTTCTTAAGGAAAAAGTTTCTTGACACAGGCACGCTACTGAAACATAAGCAGCCTGTGTATGTACACGGGTTGTCTAAAGGTAGGGCATGTATGTATGCGTGCAGACCCACTACAGGTCGCGTACACCTCCGTAACTTCTCCAAAAAACAAAACTAACAGGTAGATTGACATAGCAGGGAGTACGGGTATGGTAGACCAGAATCCCTTAAAGACTCAGCAACTTACAGAAACTCAAAATAGGTAATCAAACCAATTAAAACACCCAAAAACTATCCCCTAAAACTCTAGAGGTTTCCCCAGTATGGTCGCCAGTTATGCTATAGCGGGAAAACCCCCCTATAGACTACACTAGGGTTCAACATGTAGGAAGATCTAATCGTCTAAAAGTATCCTACTTTTTAATAACTACCCCAAATATACCCCACATTCATGCATAAAATACAAAGTGAAAAGATCTAGTAACTCTACCTTAAACTCCACGTCCGGTGTCGATCCTTTCACGTCTGATTGCTCCATTGACTACAAGTCTCCTCCCAAGGCTAACTTGCATTCACAAACAGACAAACAAGTAACTAAAAACATGCATCTTATATATGAATTAGTGGGTTAGATGTCAATATAAAACATAAATCAAACATAAATATTGAACACATCATATTTCGGGACAGAAAAAGTATTCCTTTTATTGATATCACAAAGTTTACTTACAATGAGATCGGCGACTGCTCCTTGAACCTGGTCCAAGCTCCTCTTCACCAAGCTCCAACTATGCTTTCACATATCTTTCTCCTCGCAACCTCTCTCTAGGGAATGAAATAAGCTTATGATGGAGGAAAAATGAAAGAATGGGCAATTCTGGCACAAAACTCACAAGGTGGCTACAAATTCCTAGGGAAAGGAGGGGATGTGAAACGGGTAAAGTTTCATTGTTCTTATGCTTATGTTAGGAATGATACCCCAACACCTCCTTTTATATGACAAAAGGATGGTTATTCGGTTGGGTGATGGGCTATAGGCGGTGGGACAATTGGAAAACTACCCAATAGCCTGTAATCTCAACGAATTCCTTGCAACATTTGTGTGTATACGCCGGTTGCAATGGTGCAGCTAGCGTACGTACGTGAGTTGTAGTGGTGCAGCAAGTGTGTGTACGCGTGCAGTAGTGGTGCATGGCACGTACATATTGAAAAATATGGTTTTTAAGAAGATCTGCTCAGTGATGGCTTGGAAAAAATAGCAAGTAAGAGGGCCTGATGCCAAGTATGCATGCATGTGCAATTTAGGGTTATAATAGTTACGTTTAAAAAAAGTTCATGCATTCATTGTAAAGTGCATTTCAATTCAACTATAAAAGTGAATAACTATAAGTAACTTTAATATTTGAAGGAGGGGCATCACCATATAGACCAACTTCTACTCACCACATGGCTCTTTGGTTATTGTTTATGCCTTTTTTTTAAGGGCATAACTTTCACATTTGAACTCCATTTTCAATGCCTTTTTTTTCAAAAGAACCTATTTTTTCAAGCACTTTCCATATAAACCATTTGTTTCATTTTTTGAATCTATATTATTTATATATTTTAAAATGGATTCTCCAAGTGATATTTTTCTTACTAGTACCAACTACTTCTCATGGAAATCCCATATGGAAGATGTACTAAGAAGTAAAGGATTGTACTGGATTACCTCAAGAGAAAAGCACAAGACCCCACTGATACCAAAAAGAAATCCAAATGCGATAATAAAAATGACAAAGCACATGGACTCATTGGAGTTTCCATCTCTCCTAACTTACGATTTCACCTTCAAGGACTTGATGGCCCAGAAAAAACTTGAGAAAATATTGAAGTTGTGTTTGGTAAACACAATGTGATTCAAGCTCACCAGATTGAAAATCAATTAATGACTTTAAGTCCCAATTATTTTCCTTTCATTGAATATTATTTATCTAAGTTTAAAACAATTAGAATTTTATGTAAATACTTTCAAATAGATCTGAAGGATGACTAACACATATATGTTTTTCTTGCTAAGCTTGGTGTTACCGAATATTTCTCTTGCGGACAGGGGAAATCTCCCTTGGATATATATACCCCTATTGACCAAGACAAAAAAACAAACAACTGGATACTAACATTCGTTTAGATCTATTTTGTTATGTCTATGGATAGAGAAGATAGAAGAAAGAAGTGTGACTTACTCCTTTTTCGACGGTTTTCCTCGCTATTCTTCAATCTTTGTTCTTATTGTCCAAGTGGCAATCAAGATGAAGAAAATATTCAAGGAACATAACAATACCTTATACTTCTACAACATATCATTAGATAAGAAAATATCTATCTATATATACATACATGTGCAAACAATAGTATGAAGGAAATATGCCAAGCTATATTAATGAAAACAAGGGAACTTACAACCTTGTTGCACTAGCTTTCCTCCAATCTTCCAATACAATCCTTGAATGCACTTTAAATATGTTTCTCTTAAGATCATAAGTATCATATACACACTTTCTCCTCTCCCTGTCACCTTGGAATGCCCTCATTATATAGGATTTGGAGGCTTAACCACCATGGAGAATATCACTCACTAGATCCACAAAATTGGGATCTCCAAGATTTTTAAGGAGAAAATATCTCTTAAGGATTTTAGGGAGAAAATATCTCTCAAGATTTTTAAGGAGGAAATATCTCTCAAGATCCATCAAATTAGGATATTGGTTTGAGAAAATCTCTCAACCATCCATGAGATTCTCAACTTCTACTTGATATTAGGAAACTAAATGTGAGGTGGATTCTCACACTAAATTAATTTCCTTTTTTCAATAAAAATGAATAATACATGTGCACATAGTATTTTGACCTTAATATGATAAATTTCTCCTCCATAGTGATTAGGTATTGTGACAAATGTTCTTTCATGGTGTCAAGGTTGCGACACTCAATAAAGTGCATGTGACACTTAGTAAGGTCCATACGACACTTGATAAAGTGCATGTGACACTTAGTAATGTGCATACGACATTTGCGACACTTAAGGCATGTAATAGATGTGACACCTAAGTGACATTGTTGTGTGTAAAATATGCCCCCTAAAGTGTGAGGTCAAAAGAGAAAACGATGGCTAAAACACTTCACAAAAATATGTGCATCAAGGAATTGGAATAGGAAAGTCGGGTGGAAGCTGCAAGCAAACATCAAATAGTAGACATATATCATTCTCGAGGTGGGCATACCCATACTCGGATAAACTGAATCAAAGAATGGTCGTCAACCAATACACTACGGATGTTGGCATGTTTATAGGAAGAATGTGCTTGTCATTGATGGTAAGAACAGTAGTGAACCAAACCTCGAGAGCGCAGAAGACGAGAAAGCTCAGAAGAGATAGGGGTTTCCAGAAGTATAAACGAGGTCCAAGAAACGTACTTGCAAGAGGAGAAAAGGTCGAGACCCATGAACACTTAGAAATCCTTCTAAAGTTGGAGAGATAAGAAGCTCAGGAGGAAGAGATACAGTGGTCATTGGATCACCGATCCAAAGGACCAACAACTGTCGGATTGAATTTAAGTGGAAGGACAGGATAAGCAAGGGTTGAGATCCGAGATCTTGATCACCCGAATTTTTGTCATTCGTCGGATTGAAATAAATGGAAGGATAGGATAAGTTAGAAGGCACACTAATATCATTAGTTGATAATCGGGCACTCAGATCTATAGTCGATAGGGTATATCGGATCCCCCCCCGATCTTTCTACCTTTAACTGTGGGGGGGGGTTCTGAGTTGGTGGTATTTCTCATGTGGGACCCTCATATATTTCACCTTCTTGTCAACTCAGACCCCCCTCACTCATTACTACTTACCACCTAACACTCCCTCTAAGCACACCACCAAACCACTCATACATACCACCTCTGCACTCTGATTTCACACTCCACTACCCGCTACACGTCACACTCAACTACCGCGCTCTGCCTCCACCTCCACTACATTGCCTACATGTCTCACCCACATCAGCATACCACATCAACAAGGACATGTGAAAGACCACGTCAGCAAGTACACATGGAATAATCAGATTATGACAAATGTCAAGAAGAAATTGGCTCATGCCATGTCAACAAGTGACGTAAGCAAGCTACGTCACTCTGGGAGATTTACTTTGAAAGGTTCATCACCAACAAATGTCAAAAGTTCCGAAGTCCTGAAGGACGAAGGTTTGAAGTCTCTCTCAGTCGTCCGATCTGAAGTTCACTTCGGGTGCATTCTCAACTGTTGATCTAGTTTAGTGGAAGGACAGTATAAGTGGAAGTGTTAACCGACAACAAGCGGTCTGCACCGCCTGTGACTTATTTAGCAGGTGACCACTCTGGAGGATAATGAAGCATCGATTAGCCTAAAGTCCTAAAGTCCCGAACACCAAAGACCCAAAGAATACCTTGGTCGTTGATCGCCAGGAGGGGTACGTGTCAGAAGAGCATGCATTCGGGTGAAATCACTTCAGGAGAAACGAGTGCATAGGAGTTGAGACTCCCAAATCCCGAAGTACTGAAGTCATTCATGATCGTTGATCGTGCAGGAGGGTACGTGTCAATATATCATTGACTCCGGGTGAAAGCATTCATGGAAAATCAAAGCACCGAAGATTTGAAAAGGCTGAAGTCCTAGAGAGGACTCGGATAGTTTTTGGATTAAGGAGGGCAGATGTCAGCAGATCTTCCATTTCGGAAGATATCCATTCAGAAGAAACGAGAAGTTGAGATTCAAAATCTCTGAAGTCCGAAGACCCGAAGGAGATCTCGACCGTTGATCCGAGAGGGGCACGCATCTATGGATTGTCAACTCCAGAAGACTGACGTACAGAGGAAAGAAAGGATTGATATTTGAAACTCCTGAAGCCCGAACCACGAAATAAATCACAATCGTTGATTTAGGAAAATTAGATCTGATCAGCAGATCATGAAAGAACAAATATGAACCATTTGTTCAGGAGCACTGTCAATATCGTGAGATCGATGATCCCATCACATTGCAGGGATTGGAGATGCACAAACTTTAAAAATATGAAGGTGGGCCACAATAGAAACCACGGTTTTGGAGAAAGGACACGTGGAGGCTCGAGGTAAATTGTGGGGTAAAAAGTAGTTTGATACAAACCAAATTTGGACGCGCCCGTAATATCGTGGTCACATGAGATATTTTCCCAAGTTCATGTCAAGAAACGGAGCTATTTATCACTAGACCGAGATCGAAAAAGTGCCTTTTGAATAAGCGTTTGGTCACCATCGGTGGTCACGTGAAGGAAGGGGCTTAGAAGCCAAAGAAGCCAAAAATGACTGACTGTAACTACCAGAGAATACGAAGAGTTATGACTTCCAGAGAAGCCAGAGAATATTAGGTTAAACGCTCGCTAATGATGAACATATTTAGAATAACCGTCAGGGAATATGAAGAGTCTGCATGATGATCAAGCAGAGGACTCGATGGAGAAAAACATGCAGAACAAAAAAGAAATCATGTTTTTTCGATAGTGATGCATGTGGACAGGATGAGATGCAGTGCATAATCTAAAGGGGAGATTTGTGGCACAGTAAAGAGTATGCAGAGGCATCACAAAGTATAAAAGGTAGAAGAGAATGTAAATAGTAGAGGTGTTGAGCGCGGGAAGAAAAAGAACAGAGCATAGAAGTTGAGCGATGCATAAGTAGAACAGAGTATAGAAGTTGAAGAAGGCAGAGGAGACATGGAGCTGTAACAAACCATATCAGAGATAGAGAAAGTAAGTAAAGTTTTGTAAGATTCATTCAGGGTGGTAGGGTGGTGCTAGGGAGGATTGCAATACTCCAAATTCTACTTGGTGCTAGAAGATATTCTGGGAGTTGGTGCTTCCATCTAGTGGGTGCTAGAGAAACCTAGGAGTTGGTGCTTCCATCTAGTTGATGCTAGAGAAATTTGAGAGTTGGTGCTCTCTGCAAGTTGTAGCTTGCTATCAGAGATTGTAGCCTCATATTTGAGTTGGAGCTCAAAGACTATGATGTACATGAAATTTGGAGCTTGATTGACATCCTAAGAAGAAGAGGTTTTCACCACTATTGAATATATCTCCGATATTTCAAAAATGTCGGTGACATTTTCACCCTCCCGATATTTCTTAACAAAATTTCATGACACATCTAACAGAATGAAAGTGTCGCGACACTTCCATCATCTCGCGAGAAATTTCCAATGTGTCGTGGGTCGATGCAATGTGTCGCCTTGCTGAGAATACCCGCGGAAAAAAAGTGCGCGTGAGGGGTTTTAGAGGCCGCGGGTCCTTTTTTTGTCATTGTTTCATTTGTGAAGTGTGAGAGAGATAGAGAGGTGTGAGGGAAGTCAGTGTGCATCTATCCAAGGAGGAGAAAGCCAAGGATATTGCTTCCATTAGCGCCAACGGAGAGATCAATATTTCCAGGTATGATCAAAAACGTTTTTCTTTCATTTGTTTGAAGTTTTAACTTGGAGATTTGAACTTTGTTTTTTTAATTTTTAGAGTTAGTCTAGGGTTTGCAATGTGCCTCTTCTTGTTGTTTTTGAATGGAAGATTCAATCATTCTAATTCATCTATCTCTTATTATTTAACCTTTGCATTATCGTGTGTTTATTTTGGTTTTTTTTGTGTCATAGGTTTAATATTTTCATCTACACAAAATGCCGAAGGCATTGGATCCAATGTGGGTGTATGGTGAACCAGTGCAACTTCCCAATAGACAAGTATTGACATGCAATCTTTGCGGAAAAAATATTTTTGCAGGAATTAGCCGCTTGAAATACCACCTTGCCAAAATCCATGGGTTTGATGTGGATCCTTGTCCAAACAGTACCCCGAAAATTATGCATATTGCAAACCAATCACTCATTGATATGGCTAATAAGAGGGATGCGACCCAGGCTCACAAAAACGAACTTGCACGTTCCACTACAAATAGATACAGTGGAACAAGTGCCTCTGAGGGGGGACTAGTAGTACCACAATGCCACTCCTCAGCCACAGGGCCCTCAACTTCTGCAACCCCCTCATCAACCTTATCTTACTTTGTGATGAGGTCAACACCTGGGGGGAAACCTTCTATTCAGTCATTGATTAAGAAAAAAGAGACGGAGGAGGAATGTTTTCTTTGGAGTGATATACCTTTTAACATTGCCAATAACCCCATCTACCATCCCATTTTTCAAGCTACTGCAATTGTTGGCCCGAGGTATAGGGGACCTTCCTATCAGGATTTGAGAGAGCGTCTCCTTCAAGGTGAAAAGGCCGACTGCACAGAAAGATTAGCTCAACTCGGGGAAACATGGAAGACCACCAGATGCACCATGATGTCAGATGGGTGGACTGATGGGAAGGGTAGGTCAATTCTAAACTTCTGGGTTAATTGTCCCAGCAGGAAAATGTTTATCAAAAGTGTTGATGCAAGTGCATATACAAAAGATACACAATTATTATGTGAGTTGTTGGACGGCTTTATCCGAGAGATAGGCCCACAGTATGTTGTCCAATTCATCACGGACAATTCTGCTAATTATGTTGTTGCTAGGAGGATGCTTATGCATAGGTATCCATCCTTTTACTAGAGTCCTTGTGCTGCCCATTGCATTGATTTGATGCTAGAGGACATGGGAAAACTTCCTTGGATCAAGGAAATCATTGATTCAGCTTGGAGTGTGACAAAATATATATGTAATCACACATATGTTCTTTCACTCATGAGACAATTCACAGGGAATAGAGAGTTGGTGCGTCCCGCAATCACACGTTTTGCCACCAGCTTCATTTCTCTTCAGTCGCTCCTCAAAAGTATGTTGGACTTACAAAGAATGTTTCTTTCTAATGAGTAGGTTTCTTGTGTCTATAGCACCAAACAAGATGGGCAATCCATATCCCAACCTGTGGGACATGACTTGATATTTTGGAGTGGAGTAGGGGAGGAGGTATGTACCATTAGTGAACCTTTGGTAAAGGTTCTTCGATTGGTTGATGGTGAGAAGCCCACAATGGGCTACTTTTATGAGGCCATGGATAGGGCCAAGGAAGTTATCTATCGGTACTATGAGAACAAGGGGGAGGAAGGACTCACCAAAAGAGCTCAGATATGGGGTGTGATTGATGAGCGATGGAATAACACTCTCCATCGTCCCATTCATGCAGTAGGGCTCTACCTCAACCCTGCATTCGCTTATGCTTGTGGATTTAATTTTGATGGTGAGGCCATTGATGGTTTCCTCCAGTGTGTTCAGAGGATGGTGTTGACTCCAGCTGAACGCTCAAATATTTCTAGACAGAATGAGATATATAGGATGGCATCCAGGATGTTGGGCTATGATCTGGATGTCCAAGATAGGACCACAAGGATGCCAGGTAAGCTTCAATTTCAAATTTTGTTTATTCCTTTCTATATATTATATATGACATTTTTTGCTCGATGGAAATCTAAAATATATTTCGTTGTCTTCCTTTCATTTTATTCATTGTAGATGTCTGGTGGAAACGTCCCAGAGCTACAGAAACTTGCCGTTCGAGTGCTTAGTCAAACTTGCAGTTCTTCAGGTTGTGAGCACAATTGGAGTGTCTTTGAAAAGATACACTCCAAGAAGAGCAACAGGTTATGTTAAAAAAATGCAACAATCAAGATTTAAATTGTGTAAACTTTATATTTGTTTTAATTTAAATTTTTACAATTTAGTATTTACTATTTATTTACCATCACTAACTATAGCTCTCAATGTTCATACAGGTTAGGTACCTAGTGCCTTAATGACTTGGTATATGTCTAATACAATTTAGGGTTGTGGGTGAAGCAACTTGACAAAGAACCTGACATAGAAGCCATTCCATTGGATAACATTGACACCACCAGTCAGTGGAGGGTGGAGATTCAGGACCCTAAGATGGAGGAGGCCCTCGAGTGGTTGGAGGATCATGCAGATGATTTGAGGAAGGAGGGGGAAATAGAGGAGGAGGAGGAGGAGGAGGACGATGTTCCACTTCCAATGGATACAGAGTCCAAAGAGGATATTGGACTTCCAATGGATCCAATTCCACCACCACCTCCATGGAGAGCTATACTTGGAGTTGGACTTGGGTCCGTTGGGACTAGGAGGCAACCCACTTTTCCTTCCAGCTCGTCCCCATCACTTACCACCTCAGATGTATCATTTTTAGCAACTAGAGCTTCCACTCCAAGCTCATCTAGAGTACCTCCACGACCACCTACTGCTTCCAGAGGAAAATTGGTGCCCTTTACCCGTAAAAGGGCTAGAGCAGCAGGAGCACGACAT
>JASDQU010107412.1:18235-36757 GCA_032191745.1 Picea mariana | reverse complement strand
CCTCACTCATTACCACTTACCGCCTAACCCCCCCTCTGAGAAAACCACCAAACCACTCATACATACCACCTTTGCACTCCAACATCACACTCCACTACCCGCTACACATCACACTCCACTACCACGCTCTGCCTCCACCTATACTACACTGCCTACGTGTCTCACCCATATCAACAAGGACATTTGGAAGACCACGTCAACAAGTACACATGGCATAATCAGATGATGACAAGTGTCAAGAGGAAATTGGCTCGTGCCATGTCAACAAGTGACGCAAGCAAGCTAAGTCACTCTGGGAGATTTACTTCGGAAGGTTCATCACCAACAAATGTCAAAAGTCTCAAAGTCCTAAAGGACGAAGGTCCGAAGTCGCTCTCAGTCTTCTGATTTGAAGATCACTTCGGGTGCATTCTCAACCGTTGATCTAGTTCAGTGGAAGGACAGTGTAAGTGGAAGTGTTAACCGACAGCAAGCGGTCTACACTGCCTATGACTTATTCAGCAGGTGACCACTCCAGAGGAGAATGAAGCAATGATTAGCCTAAAGTCTCGAAGTCCAAAACATCGAAGACCCAAAGAATACCCTGGTCGTTGATCGCCAGGAGGGGTACGTGTCAGAAGATTATGCATTCGGGTGAAATCACTCTGGGAGAAACAAGTGCATAGGAGTTGAGACTCCCTAAGCCTGAAGTACCGAAGTCATTCATGATCATTGATCATGTAGGAGGGTACATGTCAATACATCGTTGACTCCGGGTGAAAGTGTTCATGGAAAATTGAAGCACCGAAGAGTTGAAAATGTCGAAGTCCCAGAGTGGAGGGTATTCGTTGGATTAAGGAGGACAGATGTCAATAGATCTTCCATTTTGGAAGATATCCAGTTAGAAGAAACGATAATTTGAGATTTGAAATCTCCGAAGTCCGAAGACCCGAAGGAGATCTCGATAGTTGGTCTGAGAGGGACATGCATCAGTAGATTGTCAACTCTAGAAGATTGACATACTAAGGGAAAGAAAGGATTGATATTTGAAACTCTCGAAGCCCAGACCACGAAATAAATCACAGCCGTTGATTTAGGAAAGTTAGATCTAATCCGCAGATCGTGAAAGTAAAAATATGAACCATCCATTCAGGAGCACCATCAAGATCATGAGATCGATAGTCCTGTCACATTGCGGGGATTGAAGATGTGCAAACTTTAAAAAGCTGAAGGCGAGCCTCAATCGAAACCAAAGTTTTGGAGAAAGGACACATGGAGGATCGAGGTAAATTCCGGAAGCAAAAAGTAGTTTGATACAAACCACCTTTGGACGCACCCGCAATATCATGGTCACATGAGATCTTCGCCCAATGTCATGTTGAGAAACGGAGCTAGCGCTCACTAGACCAAGATTGGAAAATTTCCTTTTGAATAGGTTTTTGGTCACCACCGGTGGTCACGTGAAGGAAGGGGCGTAGAAGCCAAAGAAGCCAAAAACGACTGACTGTAACTACCAGAGAATACAAAGAGTTACGACTACCAAAGAAGCTAGAGAATATCAGGATAACGCCCCTAATGATGAATAGATTTAGAATAATCGCCAGGGAAGATGAAGAGTTTTCATGATGATCAGGCAAAGGACTCGATGTGAGAAAGACATGTAGAACGGAAAATAAAGCGTGCTTTTTCGATAGTGATGCATGTGGACAGGATGAGACGTAGTGCATAATCTGAAGGGGATTTTGTGGCATAGTAAAGAGTATGCAGAGGCAGCACAGAGTATAAAAGGTAAAAGAGAAGCTTAATAGCAGAGGTGTTGAGCGCAGGAAGAAAAAGAGCAGAGCATAGAAGTTGAACGATGCAAAAGCAGAACATAGTATAGAAGATGAAAAAGGCAGAGGAGACATGGAGCTGTAACAAGCCATATCAGAGATAAAGCAAG
This sequence comes from Picea mariana, assembly GCA_032191745.1. Lineage (NCBI taxonomy): Eukaryota > Viridiplantae > Streptophyta > Pinopsida > Pinales > Pinaceae > Picea > Picea mariana. Next base: position 34,836 of record JASDQU010107412.1, on the reverse strand, counting down.
TAAGTAAAGTTTTGTAAGATTCATTCAAGGTGGTAGGGTGGTGCTAGGGAGGATTGCAGTCCTTTAAATTCTAGTTGGTGCTAGAATATATCCTAGGAATTGGTGCTTCCATCTAGTGGGTTCTAGAGAAACCTTGGAGTTGGTGCTTCCATCTAGTTGGTGCTAGAGAAATCTAAGAGTTGGTGCTCTCTACAAGTTGTAGCTTGTTATCAGAGGTTGTAGCCTCATATTTGAGTTGGAGCTCAAAGACTGTGATGTACATGAAAGTTGGATCTTGATTGACATCCTAATAAGAAGAGGTTTTCACCCTTATGGGTTTCCTCATGAAAAACAGTGTCTCTGTGTATTCTGTGTGATTGATCAAATATTGTATATCTATGCATGTTAATTTATCAGAAACACATTAAATAATAATCTATAACGAATCAAAAAATAAAAAGAAAAGTTTCAAGCTTATATATATAATTGATTCACCCCCCCTCTCAGTTATATTTCCAACAACGAATCCATGAAAGTACTTACTAAGGATATGGCCACCAAATATATAATGTGGATCCATACCTCCATGAAATGATTAATTCGTATCCATGAAGAATACACAGTGAAGGTACGATATGACAAAACAACATAGCCATGGACCAATACAAAGTGGATCTATGTGACAACATATACATCAGTGAGATTTCTAATATGGTGGTTATACTGGAATCTTCTACATATTCAAATGATATCCATCGCAGCCTGGGTAAAGCACATAACAGAGTGAACGCAAAACCTAGGGTCTTCATCCCAATCCCAAAATAGTACGAATCTATCCATGTGAATAGATGACTTGATGTTTAACATGGTAGAAACCACTTGATTATCGGTCATTAATGTATATCTTTAACAAGTGTGAGGGAAATAACCAATGGTAATAATGACTCCCAATGTACCCTAGTCCATTCGAGTGAATGTGAATAAATGAGTTGAAGTCGAACATCTGTGGAATCATTCGATCAAAGGTCAATGGAGTAAACCTACTATCGAAGGTGAGGAAACCTATCATTGAGGCATACATTCTCCAAGGTACTAATTGGTTTCTAAGTCTAATTCTTGGATAATGTATTGAAGTCAACATGAATAGACTCGCCGAAGGAGGGCCATGATGTTTCCCCCTTCATCGACATGAAAATGACACATGAAAGTGATATAATATGAGATATGAAATGAGCATGGACTGACATGAGGATGAAAATGGATAATACTGAAAAATGGTTGGTTTGAGATGAAACTTCCCTTGAAAATTGTGAGGCATGACAAGTGACTTGGAAGCATTGAATCGACTGAGAGATGAACCAAAACATAATGTGACTGTCACTAGGGCACTCTTCGGGTGAGTTGAAGGACTATGAGGACTCATGGAATTGGTATGACTTAGATACAAGTAGATTATCCAACTGTGAGACAAGATGAAAAAAGGTGTGAGACAAGAATATTATTCAATTGTAAGATGAGACACAAACAAGTTCCATGTTCAAGGGCGATAGTAAATAGCTGCCATGATGCTTTCCAAAAACTTAACTCACTTCCTTCAATTTTTCCCCCACCATGAGTGGTGAGTACCTCTTTGTTTTTTAAATGAGCTTGAGGAGGATAACAAATGCTCAATGTAGTTCATCTTCGATGAGTCCCTCATCATATGTTTAATGAACCTGAAGATGGAGGGGCTCGGTCATGTATGGGTCCCAAGGTTTGGTCCCATATAGGTCCTTTAATGTATAGTTTTACGAGTCCAAAGAAGGAAAACTTGGCAGTATTTTCCTATTTAGGGAGTCTGAAAAGGATCGCAAAGAAAACTCCAAGGTTGTTCTTTTTCGTAAATTTAGTCCCCCAAGCCCGAAAAAGTGTAAAATAATACAAGCGAGAGATCTTCTAGTCATGATTGACTAGAGTATACATTTTTCGTAGTTAGTCTTACGAGGCCGAAAAAGGGGTAAACTACCACTTGAAAGATGCCCTTTCAAATATTTTAATGAGTGTGAAAGGAAACAAGCTCACTCAACAATCTGTTCATGTTTAGGGAATCTAAAAAGAGCTTAAAGGAGACTCCAAAGGGTTCATTTTTCGTATATCTTTTACGAGTCCGAAAAAGTGATAAAATTATACTTGGTAACTTATTATCATGTATTTACAAGCATGAGAAAAAACAAATACTGAGCTTGGTTTCTTTTCAACGTAATGTCCAAAGGTTTCGAGTGATACCCATGGATGGTTGGTACTTTCCCCCAACTAAGAATCTAGCGGCTCAACTCCAACATGATGTCCAGAGGCTAGAGACATGCCCCTAAAGCTTCATTTCATCTTCCAACTCTTATATTGTTACCAATTTCTATACCAGTTTAGACTCCTGGCTACTAATAGGTAAATGTTCACCAGAGGAAGAAAGAGGATCAACTAACATGGGAGGATGAAAGGAAGGTTCAATTATGAGATCTAGTGAAAGACTCAACTCAAAATTTACGAGATCTAGAAAAAGACTCGACTCAATCAAGGGGGGGTTTGTTTCAGTTTTTAACGAGCTTGACACAGAAAATGAACTATGCTCAAAGTAGGTTTAATTTTTACACAATCTTGAAACTAAAAAAACTATCCTTGAGATTATTTGTTTCATTCTTTAACGAGCTTGACACAGGAAAAGAACTATGCTCGTAATCCTATGTTTCATTTTTTAACGAGCTTGACACAGAAATGTGAACTTTACTCGAGACCTATGATTCATTTTTTAACGAGTTTGACATAGAAATAGGAACTTTGCTCGACATTGGTTTAATTTTTTAATGAGATTGGAATCGAAAATAAAACTATGCTCATCAATCTCTACCATGGCTTCCAATAGATCTTCATCAAACGGAAGAACAATACTCTGGAAGGAATACATGGTAAGGGACTTACTCAGATCAACAGGGGGAAGAAAAGACTCCAAGGTCCCTAATGAGGGATTTACCATGTCAACTGTCAAATTTAAATCCAAATAAGATGATCATACACTGAGAGGTTCCTTCTTATCAGCAATTGAAATCATGGGACATGTTGCCACATAATTAACCTATGGCAGAGGATATCGCTTGCATATAAGGAATGTTCAGGGAAGTCGGATGTTTGGTCGTCATATGAGGGCCAATGAATGAAAGTTGGTTAATGGTCACTATGTTTCCATTATGAGGGAAAGACATCACTCAAAAAGTGTGGACACAACAACTTTCATAGCATAAACATACTCCCGCCCGAGGAGTAAATTAAAGTCCAAAGGTCCTTGGACTACCATCACATCAATATGGATAGTTTTCCATCCTAAGGTAACAGGTACCTAAGTAAGGATCCCTAAATATTCAATGGTTCTTCTGTTAAAATCCAATAGATTATGAGTCACCGGCACAAGTTGAGGGGAACCAAGAGCTTTCCAAGAGTCCAAGGACATAATGCTAATAGAAGCACATGCATCTACAATAGAGTGACATATGTTTATATCGTAAACTTCCACAATTATTTGAAAGGGAATGTAGGAAGGAAGACGAGGTGTCATTGGTTTATTGAAATCAAAGGAAATTACATCATTACTTGGAGGGGGTTCCATTAGAATGGGTGAAATGCCCCCTTGTCCGGAATAATTTGTAGTAACAAGAAAGACCTAAGAAGTATCTACTTCACTCTTTAAGGGAAGAGTGGGATCGACTAATGATGCAACTGGATTGATCACTCGATCAACTTAATTGACCAGTTCATCAACCAATGGTGGGTTGGAAGATAATTTATGGTAAGTTGTTGGAATTTGTTGTTGGACATCAGCAATCTTTTCAACAAACCTGAAGCCTCATCCACACAAGGAAAAAGTTAAGTTTGATGACTTCCTTCACATAACCTACAAGGAAATTTGACTCTACCTTTATTACTTCCAACCTTACTATCACTAGTTGATGGATTGTCACCAGCATGACCGGAGGAAGCTGGTGATACAGGTTGTTGGTAACCCATAGACCACACTTATACGATCTTGGGAATACTAGAGCAATCCTTAATAAGATGGTCACCCTTACAAATTCTGCAAGGAAATTTGGGCTTGCGAGTTGTCTTGGTAGGCTTGTCAATATCATCAACACTCCCAACATGATTTACAGTGGCTGGTGGATTTCCCCCTTGCTTATTTTTCTTCTTCTTAATCTTCCTTTTATTCTTCTTCTTATCCTCCTGGTTACTATAATTAATACTTCCAACATGTGAGGAGGAAGAAAGGGAAGAAGATCCGATGGGTGAAGAAGGAAAAGGGTCAACAAGAGGTTGATGTTCTTCGGGTGGAGGGATTGCATACGAAGCACTAGGATAATTTGGGATCACCGAAGTGGAAAAACCCATATCAATAACTCAATAAAGAATATTGGAAGACTCAATGTGGCAATATAAGGAGAACCAACATTTGCAAAAGAAGGAAAAACAAAAGGTTCCTCGGGAAAAGGGGTCCCTTCATTGGGAGTTCCAAGAACTAATGCCATAAAAGGAAACTCAACCTAGATTCCACTGAATCAAATAGAACACACTACCAAATTCCTTATAATATAATAGAAAACAAACAAAGGAAGTAGGGATCTTCCGGAGACGGGAGATGAGGCCATAAACGAAGATATGAGAAGCAATTACCCTGACCTCCACATAATAGCCCTTCTCAGTGCAAGTAACCCTTGCTTCACGGGGCCACCCTCCAAGGGTACTGAAAGTGTGATGTGACATCTATCTCTAGTACCACAAGTAACCTTCTAAAAAAGGAACCCCCCTTGCAGCCACCCATGTAGAATCCTAGGAAAATCAACTATGTTTACCAATTTCACAACAGACGGTCGAGCGGGTAACCAGTCGACAGTCAAGACTAAGAAAATGGAACTGGTAATCGTGGACACAAATCCATGATCCAAATACTAAGAATAAGTGTTGTCATCTCGGGGACCTACCACTCTTCAAATCTCTAGACTTGTTGTAGTCCCACTAGGCAAACGAAAGAGGGGAGATCTCAAACTGTCGTTTCGCTTGAACTCGTTCTTAACTCCCGTGTAAGAGGAGCTCTCCCGACAAACGTTAGTTTTTACTACTTGGATTTCAAAACTCTCTTGTATTCTACAATTTCGTTGAAGTGGCCTTGGATAATTTACTATCCACCATACAACCAAGACCCTAAAATCCTAGACTTGTAATCGTTTTCTAATAAAGAAAATGTCTCGTTGATTTTAGATTATGTGTTTGTTTCTTTTATGGTTGTTTGTTACTCAAAAGGAATTGTGGATGCAAATTAATGATGATGTGTGATACTTCACTCCAAGAAGACTTCAAAAGAAAATATGAATGCAATGAAATCTTTAACTTTCGATGAAGGCTATCTATAGAAAGGAGCAAGAGCTTTCAAGCAAAGAAACAATGGAAACTTTCAAAGCAAGAAACAAAAATTAATCTTTGAATGCAATAGGTGCCCAATATATGAGTCAAATAAATTATAGCATACACGATTCATTCACCCCCCCAACCATGAGGGGGGGAAATGTTTTAAGAATGAAAACTCAAAAATGTCAAAAACCATGCAATTTTTCGCTTTAAAATGAAAGTTCAAAAATGCACTACCCAAAAACTAGAATGCAAAATTTATTTTCGTTTGATTGTAAATGCAATGAAATCTCTTCAAATGAAAAACTTTTATGCTTACTATATTTCAATGTGAATGAAATAAATCAATGTTTGACATAAAGGAACATGAAGCAAAAAGAAACCAAACAAAGTGCACTCAAAAGTTTGATGAGAAATTAAAGAAACCAAGTGTGAGGCAACTTGTTCAATCAAGGACTCAAAATGAAAAAGAGGTGAAATCCGATCAATCAGCAATTGAAAATCAGCATAAAAATGTGATAAGATCAATGAGTTTTGAAATCAAATAGGATCAAGGTTAACCTGAGGAAAGAGAACTCGAACAAAAGGCTTAACACAATGAGTTTCAATTCCTAAATCCAAATCTTAGATTCCAAAAAGAAAAACAAGACACTTGAAAGTTCTCATAATCAAGAATTCAAATTGATAGTGACATGTACGTAAGCAAAAGGATTAAATTATCCTAAAGTAGGCATGCACACTATGGAAATATGAAAATAAATAGAAACTCAAAAGAGATAATTAGATCACCTAATTACCTAAGTGCAATCAATTAAAGCCAAGAAGAAGAAAAAAAAACTTTAATGCAAAGATCTGAGCTAAAAGTCTAAAAAAATAGAGGCAAAGTAAGCTCCAAACTATCCCAGGAAGGAGATCAATGCTCCTTTCAAGAAGAAAATAGAGCATTGAACAGGGATCAATTCTCCCTAGAACACTGGCAAGGAGCATTGATAAGGGTTGTCAACGCTATGTGGGCCACTGTGGAGGAGCGTGGATGCCTGGAAGTGTTGGAACAACGCAAAAAATTTCCCAGAATGATGAAAAAGTGTAGTGCTTAACTAACTAAGATTGCTAAGAAGAGTGATATCTTCAGAGAAATAAACAAAATCAAGAGTAAATAAAAAATCAAAGACTGGAAACCGAGAAGAACATGGTGTTCTCCCCAGTGGAGTCGTCAATTTTTTGTTACGGAATATTTCCCCTATGGACAAGTGAAATCTCCCTTTGATATCTAGACCCCTATTGACCAAGACAGAAAAAACAAACAAATGGATACTAACATTCCTTTAGATCTATTTTTATTTCTATGGATAGAGATGATAGAAGAAATAAGTGTGACTTACATCTTTTCTTACGGTTGGCCTCGCTATTCTTCAATCTTTGTTCTTGTTGTCCAAGTTGTGATCAAGATGAAGAAAATCTACAAGGAACAGAATAATACATTCTACTTCTACAGCATATCATTAGACAAGAAAATATCTATCTGTATAGAAATACATGTGCAAACAACAGTATGAAGGAAATAGGCCAAGTTATATTAATGAAAACATGGGAACTTACAACCTTGTTGTGTTAGCGTTCCTCCAAGCTTCCAATCCAGTCCTTGAATGCACTATAAAGATGTTTATCTTAAGATCATAAGTATCATATACACACTATCTCCTCTCCCTCTCACCTTGGAATTCCCTCATTATATATCATTTGGATGCTTAACCACCATGGAGAATATCACTCACTAGATCCACAAAATTGGGATCTCCAAGATTTTTTGGGAGAAAATATATCTCGAGGATTTTAGGGAGAAAATACATCTCTCAAGGATTTTAAGGAGGAAATATCTCTCAAGATCCATCAAATTAGGATATTGGTTTGAGAAAATCTCTCAACCATCCATGAGATTCTCAACTTCTCCTTGAGATTAGGAAACTAAATGTGAGGTGGATTCTCACACTAAATTAATTTTCTTTTTTCAATAAAAATGAATAATACATGTGCACATAGTATTTTGACCTTAATATGATAAATTTCTCCTCCACACTAACTAGGGATTGTGACAAATTTTCTTTCATGGTGTCAAGGTTGCGACACTCAATAAAGTACAGGCAACACTTAGTAAGGTGCATAGGACACTTGATAAAATGAATGTGACACTTAGTAAGGTGCATATGACACTTTACGACACTTGTGACACTTAAGGCGTGTAATATATGAGAGACATAAGTGTGAAATTTTGGTGTGTAACACTTGGTATTGCATATTATGTCTTAGTATCTACCTTTTATGCCAACAGAGAAGCTCTAGAGAGTGCTTAGCAAACTCCCACTCTTGAGTCTTTTTGTGATTCTCTCATTAGAGAGCAAGATAAGATTTTGAAACATGCAGTGATTAGCACTGCAAGTACATCTAACAAATCCTTAGTGGCTCAGTAGGAAGATAACTCCAAGCATCCCAAGAAGCAACATCCTCACTGTAGCAACAAGTAAAACAAGGGTCCCAAATCCTCTCAACCAACGTCTGCTCCTAATGGTGACAAATGAGAAAAATATAAAAGAAGACTAATAGGCATTGCAAATTTTGTGGGTGATATGGTCATATTGAATCTAAATGTTTTAAAAAGATGGAATCCTTAGAAGCGGCAATGAATAAGCACAACATCAATCTTGATCCTTCTTCTTATAATTCTTCTTCTCATGGACATGCACTTTCTTCTTCTAGTTTATCCTTCAATGCAATATCCACTTCTTCTTCTAATGAGTGGTTTATTGATTATGGAGCATCTTATCATATGGCTAAGTTTTGAGTCTTAGAATTGACGTGTTTTCCATGATCATTTATTCCACTTTCCACTTAATGTATCCTTCAATATTCACCTATTTTTCACTTATATTTTCGTATTTGTCCATTTTATAATCCTTTACCGCATTTGATCTTCATAAGACAATTAATCATTAAATTCTTGTTTTCCCTATGTTTTGATGTTTATTTAGAATAGAATTTGTGGTTTCCTTACTTACTTGAGTTCAGAAGTTTACTACCTGAATCACAATCTATGTGACTACCAGAACAAGCATATTCATGTTCCTATAGTACTACTAGAATTATGTAGCAGCCTATTTTTCTAGAAGTAGTTTTGCCATGAAATTTTTGGTCAGATGAAGATGAATTAGAAAAATGTAAGACATGGGTTCTGTGCAGAATGCCCCCAATTGGGTGACTTTAAAGCTGATTTCAAATAAATAAAAACAATTTGTGAGATATGGGTGAATCTTTAAGAGGGATTTTCCAAGAAATATTGTGTTAAGCCCTAGACAAAGCCCCATGTTATGTATAAAGCCCTAGATATTGAATTATTACATTTCTAGTGTTATATGTATAGGTCGACTAGAACCCTTCATTACACTGTTTCATCATAATTGTACCCCTCTGTCTTATATATATATATATATATATATATATATATATATATATATATATATATATATATATATATATCGTATTAGGATCATAGTATCTCATCTCATATTATATTTTGAATTGGATATATTGCAAAAGGAGGTTTCTCCCTTGAAGTGGATTGTAATTCATTGACTTTTTATCATTTTTAAGGTGTTGGATCATAACACTTGGTATCAAAGCCATTGATCCTAGGGTTTTTCTTCTCCAAGCAAATCATTTTATCATTTTCGCTATAACTTTTTTTGGGGATGATTTAGACAAAAAAATCTTGGAGGTTATTTAGGACTTATCAAGGTATCTGTGGTAAAAAATTTATCTTCTGGATCGTTGTACTTTCGGAGATACACCCTGTGGAAGATAGGGTTTTTGACTAGTCCTATTACTTGTCTCAAACAGGTGTTCCGGGTAAAATCGTCATAGCGTCTTCAAAGAGGATCCAAATTTAGTGAGACCAGTTGAATTTGAAAGAGGATAGGTCGTAGTATTTGTGGTACAATTTTCAGATTCAGATATGAAATATTGGACACGTGGCATTTTGTACAAGTTCTCTCTCCCGGGAAGGCCAAAAATCAGCAAGGTTTGGGAAAGTTACCCTAAATTTCAATTGGCAAATCCAATTTTGGTAGACCTATGGAATTGTGGAGAGGACATATCAGAGTAATATAGTATGAAATTTTACACTCAAAAGGGCTGAAATTGTAGAAATAAATCAGAAGGAAGGTCGGCCAGGAGGACAGACTCCAAATTAAGGGTTGAAAGGTATGTAACTTACAATGGGCATAACTTTTTATTGGAAGATCTATTTTTGGTGATTCAAATTTTGTGATAAAGAGGAAAAAAGGAGTATTATTATTTTCATTCTACATGGGTCCAAAAAATGTGTCAATACCAATTAAACCTCCTGAAATATCATCCTAAACTCATGAAGAAAATGATGAGATACATAACAAGTTGTCCAAATTGGAGGAAAAAATCAATGAATTGAGTGCTCAGTCAATAAAAAATGTTGATTTGGTAAACTCACAAAGAAAAATTCAAGAAATGGAAAGGAAGATGGGTGAAATGGAAAACAAGATGGAAAAAAATAAGAATTGCATGAAAAAGAAGATGGATGAAATGGAAAATAGGATGGATGAAAATAAGAATGACATTAAAGAAGAAATACAACAATCCTTGAAGGAATTGCAAAATTCCATGTCTTCAGTGAGATTTCTTGCTCTAGATGAGAGACTCTCTAAAGGAAATACCAAAATGATAGGAACTCGGGAAAATAAAGGTAGTATTCTGGTTGAACAACCTCCCAATAATAAGCAATTTTATAGTGGATTTGACTCTAATAGTGGCGTTAATTATGGTGGGGGTCCTAAATTCAAATTTCCCAAGATTGAATTAAAGAAGTTTGATCGAATGGAGATATTTACCTGGGTGAACCAAATGGATAAATATTTTGAACTACATAATATTATGGATGATAATAAAATGATTCACATAGCAACTTTGAACTTTGAGATAAAACCATATCAATGGTATCATTGGATAGTGAAAAGGCAGCCCCCTCTTTATCATTATACTTGGGGTTTATTTACAAGAGACTTAGAAGCACAATATGAGAAAGTGTGGGAACATGACTACTTTAGTCAATTGACAAGAATCAAGAACTTAAGTGATGTTGAAAATTATAATTCAGAATTTCAGGTATTAGCCACAAGGGTGGATGACATAAGTGATCAACAATTATTGGAAGCTTACATGGGTGGATTAAAACAAGACATCAAACATGAGATTTTCTTAAGAAATAATACAAATATTATGGAAGTTATGAAAAATGTTCCTCATATTGAAGCCAAAAATAAGGCTACAGACAAGTATGTCATTAGAGCATACACGACAAGCATAGATTGTTTTGGGGGTCATAAGACAAACATACCTCAACCAAGAAGGTTGACACTTCAAAAAATGGATGAAAGAAGAGAAAAATGACTATGTTTCAATTGTGACAGCAAGTATAGTAAAGGGCATAAATGTGGTGAGAAGAAATTATTCTACATAGACTGTGAAGAGGAAGAAGATAGTGTACCTCAACCAACAAGGTTGACACCTCAACAAATGGATGAAAGAAGAGAAAAAGGACTATGTTTCAATTATGACAGCAAGTAGAGTAAGAGGCATAAATGTGGTGAGAAGAAATTATTCTACATAGAATGTAAAGAGAAAGAAGATTGGGAATTGGAACCGCCACAAGATCCAAATCTAAAAGAGACTACTCCAACAATATCTTATCATGCATTGGTTGGAATCAGTACTCCATAAACCCTAAAGATACAAGGATACATCAAAAAGAAAAAGGTAACAGTATTGGTTGATTCTTATATCTCACACCATAGTTTCAAGGAATGATTGCAGATGGAGGTACCATAAATTGTTCATAGAAATGCCATAGTATTAAGCTCAACATGGGGGTTATTTTTTGGATAGCCCCGTGATTTCCATCCAAATGGGGGGTGTCATTGTTGTATTAGGGGTCCAATGGTTACAATCATTGGGAACATTGGCCTTTAAATTTCAAGATATTTTCAAGAAATTTTCCTCAGATGGAAAGGAAATTGAGCTTAGAGGTATCCAAGGGAAACCCTCTAAAGTGATAAGCTATAATAGCATGAAAAAAATAATCAAAAAGGGACGCCAAGTTGTAATTGCACAATTGTGCACACTTGATGTTCAAACATCTATATCCCCCTCTCCATCATATCTCAAAATAGTTATCAACAATCATTCCAAGGTATTTGTTAAAATGCCTAAGGGTCTTCCACATGATCGAGATCATGACCATGTTATCCTTTTGCAACCAGGAAGTGTACCACCTAACATTAGGCCTTACAGGTATCCATATGCATAGAAGAGTGAGATTGAGCGCATGATCCAAGAAATGTTAGAGGCTGGAATCATTCAACCTAGTCAAAGTTCTTTCTCTTCACCAGTGATGTTGGTTACAAAAAAGGATGGTTCATGGCGTACGTGTCCAGATTATAGACAACTCAACAAAATGACCATCAAAGATAAGTTTCCTATCCCTGTCATTGATGAATTATTAGATGAATTGCATGGAGCAAAATTCTTTTCTAATTTGGATCTTCGTTCGGAACATCATCAAATCAAAATAAGGCTGGAAGACATTCCTAAAACAATTTTTAGAACACATGAAGGTCATTATGAGTTTTTGGTTATTCCATTTGGACTTACTAATGCACCTTCAATATTTCAAATCTTGATGAATTCTATTTTCAATCCCTTCGTTAGAAAATTTGTGTTAGTATTTTTGGATGACATACTAATCTACAACAAATCTTGTGAAGAGCATGTACAACATGTAGACAAAGTATTACAACTATTGGAAAAGCAAAAAATGTATGCAAAGCCTTCCAAGTGTGCCTTTGGGGTTCAAGAAGTAGAATATTTGGGTCATATTGTATCTCATGAAGGTGTAAAATTGGACCCTAACAAAATTGAATCTATGAGGGAATGGCCAATTCCCAAAACCTTGAAGAAACTTAGAGTATCTGTAATATTGACGGGCTATTACCACAATTTTTTCAAGAACTATGGTCATATAGAAACACTTATAAGAACACTATTAATGAAATATGCATTTTATTCGACTGAAGAAGCAACCAAATCTTTTGAAAAACTGAAGGAGGCTATGTGTACAACTCCCATCTTGGCCACACCTGACTTTACAAAAACATTTATTGTGGAGTGTGATGCATCATTCCATGGAATTGGTGCAGTTTTAATGCAATAAGGAAGGCCCCTTACCTTTGAAAGCAGCCAACTTAAAGGAAAAAAATTAGTCAAACCCATTTATGAAAAACAAATGTTGGTCATACTACATGAAGTTCAGAAATGGTGTCGTTACCTAATAGGAAGACACTTCAAAGTAACAACAGATCATGATATTTTGAAGTACTTCTTGGAGTAATGATTATCTTCAGAAGAGAAACAAAATTGTGTTACAAATATGTTGGGTTATGACTTTGAAATTATCTAAAAAAAAGGAAAACACAATGTGGTAACAGATTCCCTTTCCAGGAAAGAAGAAGAAACAGAAGGTTCACTATGTGTTANGGTATAATGATCACCTATATTTATGTAAGAATTCCCAACTCAAATAGAAGGTCCTTCTAGAATCACACACTTCTCCTATAGGGGGACATTTAGGATTCTTGAAAACATACCACAAGATCAAGAAGGATTTTTTCTGGGAATGTCTTAAAAATTATGTTCAAATTTTTTTGTCTAAATATTTGGTTTGCCAACAGAATAAGGGAGAGACAATCAAGACTCTAGGTCTCCTACAACCATTAGCTATACCAAGTCAACTTCAAGAAGAAGTTTCAATGGATTTTATTACAGGTTTACCCATGTCACAAACCCACTACGGCATAATAAAATTTTCGCCCTTCTTCACGGGATAGAATCCATGAAATTCTACAAGGGGGCTGGTGCAGGCTAGTTCCTCCCTTGTCCACATCCATGTGATCATTGGTTATGGCCACAGGATAACCAAAATAGGCGTCTGCAAACCCCGAAATGTCGAAGTTATGAAATCTTGAGACTGCAGCCCCACTCCAACAATATGTCGCGTTTCGTGACTTAGGGAGTTTCAACGCAAAGCGCCCCGGTTCCTTGTCCTCAAAACTTACGAAATCCCAAAATTTCAGTCCTCCTTCTCCTGAGCGAGATCAATGGCTCAAAGCCTCTCCTAATCCAATGGATCATATCCTTTTGGGGTTTTATGGGTCAAGAGTTCAGAACTCTTACCTCTTGTTTTCCCGGTAACCGAATTACTGAAATCTCCTTTCGGCGATTTCCCTGAAACCTCAACCGCGTGCACCTTTCGGGACTTCAAGATTTGCGATTTCACAAATCCACCGCGAACAAACTCTTGGTCCTTCAACCTCCCGGTATCTGAAACCCCGATGGGTTCGGATCTCTGCCACGTGTCCTCTGAAATGGACGGTCCTGATGCTTTTGTTGTTTCGCGTACCGGGAGTTTGAAAATCTCGGTACCAAGACCACAACCTCCTCTACGTCCCAAACTCTAAATAGCCGAAATACCAAAATCTGATGGCTCCTCTCCTGAATCGGGATTTCGCGAACCGGGAATTTGTGATGCAGTGACTCCACGATTCTAGTCCTTCAACCTTTCGGTATTTGAAACCTCGATGGGTTCGGATCTCTGCCATGTGTCCTCTGAAATGGATGGTCCTGATCTTTTCGATACTTTGATGAGTCCTCACCTCTGTGTATGTGAGGGTTAAACCTCATGCAGCTTCTCCTGGATACGATGGCTATCGGCTATCCACACGAGATCTGACGGTAGTTGTAGCTCCTCCCTGAGCTCACGCTTTCTTCCTTTTCCTTGGAAGATTTCAAAGTCTCAAAGGCCTTGGCCTTTGCTTCCTCTGCGAGCCCTAATGGTTTTGAGCCTCGCTTGCATTCTGAAAACGCTATCCATCCTGAGCTTAACAGACTTCGTCCTCCAAGGGACTCAAAAGGATTAGGAGGTTTTACATGCGTACATGAAACTATGTCCACGGTCGACGAATGCATAGTTCGTGACTCGGGCTTATGCCACCATAAAACACAAGTATTTTACGGGTATAAAACCTATCCTAACCATATGCTTTCTTACTAGTCTAATTATACAATCAAATAGAAATAAGGGGGGGATACAGTATATCCATTAAGAAATATGTTTGATTCCTGCAACCTACCCAGTGTAGCCAATTCATACACAATTACAGATAAATTACACAGGGTAAGAAATCACTTATCTATTACAGGTTGTCACCAACCAACTGACTGTGGGTGTTCATCCTTCCACTCGATCATAGGCTCAGAGGCATTCATTCTTAGCACTCTGTCCACCCCCGTGCCAAGCCATGATATCACTAGGGAGTTCTCACAGTTCTCGAGGGTTCTCTCTCTATTTCAGCTTCTGTTCGGGTCCTGTTTTCTGCAACTCGGAGCTTTCTCACTCGGTTGTGGCCTTGGAAAGGTTTCTCAGATGCTCTTCAGCATCAAGCTCGCAGCCATCTATTCATGATTCGTTGGAGAGCTTTGCGCCTCTCCCTTGTGAGCTTCTACCCATGTCTGGTGTCTCCCTCTCTCCCGTGTGTGTGTCCCTCTTACCTAGGAGGGTTTTTCCGACCTATCTAGTTCCTTCTGTCAGAAGGAAGCTTAGGTATGTAGGTCCCTGTGGTACTTCGGACTGACAGCCCATGTTTCCATTCATGGGGGTGGTTGGTGATTCAACCACCCGTCCTTTCTTCATTGACCGATTTCCTTTCCTTGGGATTCGAAGGAGGTTGGTCATCCTTATCAAGGGATATTTGGGGTTATTTGACATATGAACCCTCTTATATAGTTTTTACATTCTTCCTCTAGTGATATCATGGCCAGTACTTTCAAGGATTCACCCCACAGTCAGTTATTGGCAACTCAACAGTAATACATTTACATTTTCCTCATGCATTAGCATGGTAATTTCTATTTTATGATTAATTACAAATTGGGGGAAACAGGGTGTTACAATTCCCTCCCCCTTAAAGGAACACCATCCTCGGTGTTCTTTCTCAAAACACCTGTCATGCCTTTCTCATTCGGCCACTTCAGAAGTCTTGACCTTCATCCTCGGTCAGGTCCTTTTTCAGGATCTGAGTCTTCGTCATTTGCCTTCAATAATTATTGGACAACAAGCACATTAATCACAATTTTGTGCGAAAACATCTTACTGTTGTTCAAAACTCAAAAGGAAAATTTCATAATCTTAGCACAATACTTATCTGTGCAGTTTGTGAATCTGTATCCACATGGTAGTTTTGTTATCCATGCTCATCGCTTTCCTTGACGTACCCATTGGGTGCATGATTCCAATTCAATAGTTCACAAGAGCTATCATGATTTCATCTTCCTTTCCAAGGTTTTTCTGCACGGGAAACTACCCACTGTGTGCATGATCCCAATAGTTTACAAGAATTATGAAGGTCTCCTCTTCCTTGCGGTCACTCATCCTACAGGCCTAGGCTCAGGCATCCCCTTCACTGTTATACAGTCCGTTGGGTGATCCATCTTGCCCTGTCGAGGTTTTCTCGCATAGGAAAATCTTAGAGACTCTATCGAGTCTTACAGTTGAGGCGTCCCTCAGACTTGCTCTGTCGAGGTGTCCCTCCGGCTTGTGTTACCTCAACATAATTTATTTCAGGGGATCATGACTTATCACGGGGTTCTCATGGTTCAGCAGTAGCCCTTTTTCATCATATTCATCTTTGACAGCCTTCATCCATTCCTTTCTGGACATGTCTTTTCTTCTCACCTGTATCATAGGTATATAAAATTCATGAGACATCATTATAAATTTTAACTCTCAGAATGTTGTTGCAAATCTGTCACCCACAGATTTTCCAATCTCACGATTTGTTTTCATATTTGTTCCGCACAGGAACCAGATTCATAATTATGGGACTTTCCTTCCCATAACGGTTTGGCTCAGCAAGAAATTGGCCTTCCTTATGGGCTTATCATGCTACCATATCTAAGACCCCTTTGCTTCCTACACTTTCAACTTCAATCGGCCAAACAACTTGTTAGCTTTT
Source organism: Picea mariana (assembly GCA_032191745.1). Lineage (NCBI taxonomy): Eukaryota > Viridiplantae > Streptophyta > Pinopsida > Pinales > Pinaceae > Picea > Picea mariana. Next base: position 18,280 of record JASDQU010107412.1, on the reverse strand, counting down.
CCATGCATATACATTTTATTGCACCTTTACAACATCGTCACAACA
>JASDQU010107412.1:933-16763 GCA_032191745.1 Picea mariana | reverse complement strand
TCTTCTAGTCATGATTGACTAGAGTATACATTTTTCGTAGTTAGTCTTACGAGGCCGAAAAAGGGGTAAACTACCACTCGAAAGACGCCCTTTCAAATATTTTAACGAGTGTGAAAGGAAACAAGCTCACTCGACAATCTTTTCATGTTTAGGGAATCTAAAAAGAGCTTAAAGGAGACTCCAAAGGGTTCATTTTTCGTATATCTTTTATGAGTCCGAAAAAGTGATAAAATTATACTCGGTAACCTATTCTCATGTATTTACAAGCATGAGAAAGAACAAATACTGAGCTTGGTTTCTTGCCAACGTAATGTCCAGAGGTTTTGAGTGATACCCATGGATGGTTGGTACTTTCCCCCAACTAAGAAGCTCGCGGCTCAACTCCAACATGATGTCCAGAGGCTGGATACATGCCCCCAAAGCTTCATTTCGTCTGCCAACTCTTATATTGTCACCAATTTCTATACCAGTTTAGACTCTTGGCTACTAATAGGTAAATGTTCACCAAAGGAAGAAAGAGGATCAACTAACATTGGAGGATGAAAGGAAGGTTCAATTATGAGATCTAGTGAAAGACTTAACTCAAAATTTACGAGATCTAGCAAAAGACTCGACTCAATCAAAGGGGGGTTTGTTTCAGTTTTTAACGAGCTTGACATAGAAAATGAACTATGCTCAAAGTAGGTTTAATTTTTACACAATCTTGAAACTAAAAAAACTATCCTTGAGATTATTTGTTTCATTCTTTAACGATCTTGACACAGGAAAATAACTATGCTCGTAATCCTATGTTTCATTTTTTAATGAGATTGACATAGAAATGTGAACTTTACTTGAGACCTATGACTCATTTTTTAACGAGCTTGACACAGAAATAGGAACTTTGCTCGACATTGGTTTAATTTTTTAATGAGATTGGAATCAAAAATAAAACTATGTTCATCAATCTCTACCATGGCTTCCAACAGATCTTCATCAGACGAAAGAACAATACTCTGGAAGGAATACATGGTAAGGGACTTACTCGGATCAACAGGAGGAAGAACAGACTCCGAGGTCCCTAATGAGGGATTTACCATGTCAACTGTCGAATTTAAATCCAAATAAGATGATCATACACTGAGAGGTTCCTTCTTATCAGCAATTGAAATCATGGGACATGTTTCCACATAATTAACCTATGGCAGAGGATATCGCTTGCATATAAGGAATGTTCGGGGAAGTTGGATGTTTGGTTGTCATATGAGGGCCAATGAATGAAAGTTGGTTAATTGTCACTATGTTTCCATTAAGAGGGAAAGACATCACTCAAAAAGTGTGGACACAACAACTTTCATAGCATAAACATACTCCCACCCGAGGAGTAAATTAAAGTCCAAAGGTCCTTGGACTACCATCACGTCAATATGGATAGTTTTCCATCCTAAGGTAACAGGTACCTAAGTAAGGATCCCTAAATATTCAATGGTTCTTCTGTTAAAATCCAATAGATTATGATTCACCGGCACAAGTTGAGGGTAACCAAGAGATTTCCAAGAGTCCAAGGACAGAATGCTAATAGAAGCACCTTCGTCTACAATAAGGTGACATATGTTTATATCGTAAACTTCCACAATTATTTGAAAGGGAATGTAGGAAGGAAGACAAGGTGTCGTTAGTTTATTGAAATCAAAGGAAATTACATCATTACTTGGAGGGGGTTCCATTAGAATGGGTGAAATTCCTCCTTGTCCGGAATAATTTGTAGTAACAAGAAAGACCTAAGAAGTATCTACTTCACTCTTTAAGGGAAGAGTGGGATCGACTAATGATGCAACTGGATTGATCACTCGATCAACTGAATTGACCAGTTCATCAACCAATGGTGGGTTGGAAGATAATTTATGGTAAGTTGTTGGAATTTGTTGTTGGACATCAGCAATCTTTTCCAACAAACCTGAAGCCTCATCCACATGAGGAAAAATTTAAGTTTGATGACTTCCTTCACATAACCTACAAGGAAATTTGACTCTACCTTTATTACTTCCAGCCTTACTATCACTAGTTGATGGGTTGTCACCAGCATGACCGAAGGCAGCTGACGATACAGGTTGTTGGTAACCCATAGACCACACTTATAAGATCTTGGGAAGACTAGAGCAATCCTTAATAAGATGGTCATCCTTACAAATTCTGCAAGGAAATTTGGGCTTGCGAGTTGTCTTGGTAGGCTTGTCAATATCATCAACACTCCCAACATGATTGACAGTGGTTGGTGGATTTCCCCCTTGCTTATTTTTCTTCTTCTTAATCTTCCTTTTATTCTTCTTCTTATCCTCCTGGTTACAATAATTAATACTTCCACCATGTGAGGAGGAATAAAGGGAAGAAGATCCGACGAGTGAAGAAGGAAAAGGGTCGACATGAGGTTGATGTTCTTCGGGTGGAGGGATTGCATACAAAGCACTAGGAGAATTTAGGATCACCGGAGTGGAAAAAACCATACCGGTAACTCGATAGAGAATATGGGAAGACTCAATGTGGCAATATAAGGAGGACCAACATTTGCAAAAGAAGGAAAAACAAAAGGTTCCTCAGGAAAAGGGGTCCCTTTGTTGGGAGTTCCAAAAACTAATGCCATAGACATAAACTCAACCTAGATTCCACTGAATCAAATAGCACACACTACCAAATTCCTTATAATATAATAGAAAACAAACAAAGGAAGTAGGGATATTCTGGAGAAGGGATATGAGGCCATAAACGAAGATATGAGAAGCAATTACCTTGACCTCCACATAATAGCCCTTCCCAGTGCAAGTAACCCTCACTTCGCGAGGCCACCCTCCAAGGGTACTGAAAGTGTGATGTGACATATGCCTCAGGTACCACAAGTAACCTTCTAAAAAAGGAACCCCCCTTGCATCCACCCATGTAGAATCCTAGGAAAAGCAACTATGTTTGCCAATTTCACAACAGACGGTCAGGCGGGTAACTAGTCGACAGTCAAGACTAAGCAAATGGAACTGGTAATCGTGGACACAAATCCATGACCCAAATACTAAGAATAAGTGTTGTCATCTTGGGGACCTACCACTCTTCAAATCTCCAGACTTGTTGTAGTCCCACTAGGCAAACGGAAGAGGGGAGATCTCAAACTGTCGCTTCGCTTGACCTCGTGCCTAACTCCCCTGTAACTTGGATTTCAACACTCTCTTGTATTCTACAATTTCGTTGAAGTGGCCTTGGATAATTTACTCTCCACCATACAACCAAGACCCTAAAATCCTAGACTTGTGATCGTTTTCTAATAAAGAAAAGGTCTAATTGATTTTAGATTATGTGTTTGTTTATTTTATTGTTGTTTGTTACTCAAAAGGAATTGTGGATGCAAATTAACAATGATGTGTGATACTTCACTCCAAGAAGACTTCAAAAGAAAATATGAATGCAATGCAATCTTTAACTTTCGATGAAGGCTATCTATAGAAAGGATCAAGAGCTTTCAAGCAAAGAAACAATGGAAACTTTCAAAGCAAGAAACAAAAATTAATCTTTGAATGCAATAGGTGCCCAATATATGAGTCAAATAAATTATAGCATACACGATTCATTTCCCCCCCGCCCCAACCATGAGGGGGGAAATTTTTTAAGAATGAAAACTCAAAAATGTCAAAAACCATGCAATTTTTCTCTTTAAAATGAAAGTTCAAAAATGCACTACCCAAAAACTAGAATGCAAAATTTATTTTCATTTGATTGTAAATGCAATGAAATCTCTTCAAATGAAAAACTTTTATTCTTACAATATTTCAATGTGAATGAAATAAATCAATGTTTGACATAAAGGAACACGAAGCAAAAAGAAACCAAACAAAGTGCACTCAAAAGTTTGATGAGAAATTAAAGAAACCAAGTGTGAGGCAACTTGTTCAATCAAGGACTCAAAATGAAAAAGATGTGAAATCTGATCAATCAGCAATTGAAAATCAGCATAAAAATGTGATAAGACCAATGAGTTTTGAAATCAAATAGGATCAAGGTTAACCTAAGGAAATAGAACTCGAACAAAAGGCTTAACACAGTGAGTTTCAATTCCTAAATCCAAATCTTAGATTCCAAAAAGAAAAACAAGACACTTGAAAGTTCTCAGAATCAAGAATTCAAATTCACGATGACATGTACGCAAGCAAAAGGATTAAATTATCGTAAAGTAGACATGCACACTATGGAAATATGAAAAGAAATAGAAACTCAAAAGAGATAATTAGATCACCTAATTACCTAAGTGCAACCAATTAAAGCCAAGAAGAAGCAAAAAAGACTTTAATGCAAAGATCTGAGCTAAAAGTCTAAAAAAATAGAGGCAAAGTAAGCTCCAAACTATCCCAAGAAGGAGATCAATGCTCCTTTTAAGAAGAAAATAGAGCATTGAACAAGGATCAATTCTCCCTAGAACACTAGCAAGGAGCATTGATAAGGGTTATCAATGCTATGTGGGCCACTATGGAGGAGCGTGGATGCCTGGAAGTGTTGGAAAAACGCAAAAAATTTCTCAGAATGATTAAAAAGTGTAGTGCTTAACTAACTAATCTTCCTAAAGATTGCTAAGGAGAGTGAGATCTTCAGAGAAATAAACAAAATCAAGAGTAAATAAAAAATCAAAGACTAGAAACTGAGAAGAATATGGTGTTCTCCCCAGTGGAGTCATCAATATTTTGTTACGGAATATTTCCCTTGTGGACAAGTGAAATCTCCCTTTGATATATAGACCCCTATTGACCAAGACAAAAAAACAAAAAAATGGATACTAACATTTCTTTAGATCTATTTTTATTTCTATGGATAGAGATGATAGAAGAAAGAAGTGTGACTTACTTATTTTCTTACGATTGGCCTCGCTATTCTTCAATATTTGTTCTTGTTGTCCAAGTTGTGATCAAGATGAAGAAAATCTACAAGGAACAGAACAATACATTCTACTTCTACAGCATATCATTAGACAAGAAAATATCTATCTATATAGAAATACATGTGCAAACAACAGTATGAAGGAAATAGGCCAAGTTATATTAATGAAAACATGGGAACTTACAACCTTGTTGTGCTAGCGTTCCTCCAAGCTTCCAATCCAGTCCTTGAATGCACTATAAAGATGTTTATCTTAAGATCATAAGTATCATATACACACTATCTCTTCTCCATCTCACCTTGGAATGCCCTCATTATATATCATTTGGATGCTTAACCACCTTAACCACCATGGAGAATATCACTCACTAGATCCACAAAATTGGGATCTCCAAGATTTTTAGGGAGAAAATATCTCTCAGGGATTTTAGGGAGAAAATACATCTCTCAAGGATTTTAAGGAGGAAATATCTCTCAAGATCCATTAAATTAGGATATTGGTTTGAGAAAATCTCTCAACCATCCATGAGATTCTCAACTTCTCCTTGAGATTAGGAAACTAAATGTGAGGTGGATTCTCACACTAAATTAATTTTCTTTTTTCAATAAAAATGAATAATACATGTGCACATAGTATTTTGACCTTAATATGATAAATTTCTCCTCCACACTAACTAGGGATTGTGACAAATTTTCTTTCATGGTGTGAAGGTTGCGACACTCAATAAAGTACATGCAACACTTAGTAAGGTGCATAGGACACTTGATAAAATGAATGTGACACTTAGTAAGTTGCATATGACACTTTACAACACTTGTGACACTTAAGGCGTGTAATATATGAGACACCTAAGTGTGAAATTTTGGTGTGTAACACTTGGCATTGCATATTATGTCTTAGTATCTACCTTTTATACCAACAGAGAAGCTCTAGAGAGTGCTTAGCAAACTCCCACTCTTGAGTCTTTTTGTGATTCTCTCATTAGAGAGCAAGATAAGATTTTGCAAGATGCAATGATTAGCACTGCAAGTACATCTAACAAATCCTTAGTAGCTCAGCAGGAAGATAACTCCAAGCATCCCAAGAAGCAACATCCTCACCGCGGCAACAAGTAATACAAGGGTCCCAAATCCTCTCAACCAGCGTCTTCTCCTAATGGTGACAAATGAGAAAAATCTAAAAGTAAGAAGACCGATAGGCATTGCAAATTTTGTGGGTGATATGGTCATATTGAATCTAAATTTTTTAAAAAGATGGAATCCTTAGAAGCGGCAATGAAGAAGCACAACATCAATCTTGATCCTTCTTCTTATAATTCTTCTTCTCATGGACATGCACTTTCTTCTTCTGGTTTATCCTTCAATGCAATATCTACTTCTTCTTCTGATGAGTTGTTTATTGATTATGGAGCATCTTATCATACGGCTAATTTTTGAGTCTTAGAATTGACGTGTTTTAAATGATCATTTATTCCACTTTCCACTTAATGTATCCTTCAATATTCACCTATTTTTCACTTATATTTTTGTATTTGTCCATTTTATAATCCTTTACCACATTTGATCTTCATAAGACAATTAATCATTAAATTCTTGTTTTCCCCATGTTTTGATGTTTATTTAGAATAGAATTTGTGGTTTCCTTACTTACTTGAGTTCAGAAGTTTACTACCTAAATCACAATATATGTGACTACTGGAACAAGCATATTCATGTTCCTATAGTACTACTAGAATTATGTAGCAGCCTATTTTTCTAGAAGCAGTTTTGCCATGAAAGTTTTGGTCAGATGAAGATGAATTAGAAAAATGTAAGACATGGGTTCTGTGCAGAATGCCCCCAATTGGGTGACTATCAAGTTGATTTCAAAAATAAATAAATAAATAAACAATTTGTGAGACATGGGTGAATCTTTAAGAGGAATTTTCCAAGAAATATTGTGTTAAGCCCTAGACAAAGCCCCATGTTATGTATAAAGCCCTAGATATTGAATTATTACATTTCTAGTGTTATAAGTATAGGTCGACTAGAACCCTTCATTACACTGTTTCATCATAATTGTACCCCTTTGTCCTATATATATTGTAAAAGGAGGTTTCTCCCTCGAAGTGGATTGTAATTCATTGACTTTTTATCATTTTTAAGCTGTTGGATCATAACATTTGGTATCAAAGCCATTGATCCTAGGGTTTTTCTTCTCCAAGTAAGTCATTTTATCATTTTCACTATAACTTTTTTGGGGGATCATTCAGAAAAAAAAAATCTTGGAGGTTATTTAGGACTTATCAAGGTATCTGTGGTAAAATTTTTAGCTTCTAGATCGTTGTACTTTCGAAGATACACCCTATGGAAGATAGGGTTTTTGACTAGTCCTATTACTAGTCTCAAACAGGTGTTCCAGGTAAAATCGTCATAGCTTCTTCATAGAGGATCCAAATTTAGTGAGACTAGTTGAATTTGAAAGAGGATAGGTCATAGTATTTGTGGTACAATTTTCAGATTCAGATATAAAATATTGGACACGTGGCATTTTGTACAAGTTCTCTCTCCCGGGAAGGCCAAAAATCAGCAAGGTTTGGGAAAGTTACCCTAAATTTCAATTGGCAGATCCAATTTTGGTAGACCTATGGAATTGTGGAGAGGACATATCAGAGTAATATAGTGTGAAATTTTACACTCAAAAGGGCTGAAATTGTAGAAATAAATCAGAAGGAAGGTCGGCCAGGAGAACAGACTCCAAATTAAGGGTTGAAAGGTATGTAGCTTACAATGGGCATAACTTTTTCTTGGAAGATTTATTTTTGGTGATTCAAATTTTGTGATAAAGAGGAAAAAAGGAGTATTATTATTTTCATTCTACATGGGTCCAAAAAATGTGTCAATACCAATTAAACCTCTAGAAATCTCATCCTAAACTCATGAAGAAAATGATGAGATACATAACAAGTTGTCCAAATTGGAGGAAAAAATCAATGAATTGAGTGCCCAGTCAATACAAAATGATGATTTGGTAAACTCACAAAGAAAAATTCAATAAATGGAAAGGAAGATGGGTGAAATGGAAAACAAGATGGAAGAAAATAAGAATGACATGAAAAAGAAGATGGATGAAATGGAAAATAGGATCGATGAAAATAAGAATGACATTAAAGAAGAAATACAACAATCCTTGAAGGAATTGCAAAATTCCATGTCTTTAGTGAGCTTTCTCGCTCTAGATGAGAGACTCTCTAAAGGAAATACCAAAATGCTGGGAACTCGGGAAAATAAAGGCAATATTCTGGTTGAACAACCTCCGAATAATAAGCAATTTTATAGTGGATTTGACTCTAATAGTGGCGTTAATTATGGTGGGGGTCCTAAATTCAAATTTCCCAAGATTGAATTAAAGAAGTTTGATCAAACGGAGATATTTATCTGGGTGAACCAAATGGATAAATATTTTGAACTACATAATATTATGGATGATAAGAAAATGATTCACATAGCAACTTTGAACTTTGAGATAAAACCATATCAATGGTATCATTGGATAGTGAAAAGGCAGCCCCCTCTTTATCATTATACTTGGGGTTTATTTACAAGAGACTTAGAAGCACAATATGAGAAAGTGTGGGAACATGACTACTTTAGTCAATTGACAAGAATCAAGAACTTAAGTGATGTTGAAAATTATAATTCAGAATTTCAGGTATTGGCCACAAGGGTGGATGACATAAGTGATCAACAATTGTTGGAAGCTTACATGGGTGGATTAAAACAAGACATCAAACATGAGATTTTCTTAAGAAATAATACAAATATAATGGAATTTATGAAAAATGTTCCTCATATTCAAGCCAAAAATAAGGCTACACACAAGTATGTCATTAGAGCATACACGACAAGCATAGATTGTTTTGGGGTTCATAAGACAAACATACCTCAACCAACAAGGTTGACACTTCAATAAATGGATGAAAGAAGAGCAAAAGGACTATGTTTCAATTGTGACAGCAAGTATAGTAAAGGGCATAAATGTGGTGAGAAGAAATTATTCTACATAGACTGTGAAGAGGAAGAAGATAGTGTACCTCAACCAACAAGGTTGACACCTCAACAAATGTATGAAAGAAGAGAAAAAGGACTATGTTTCAATTATGACAGCAAGTAGAGTAAGGGGCATAAATGTAGTGAGAAGAAATTATTCTACATAGAATGTAAAGAGGAAGAAGATCGAGAATTGGAACCACCACAAGATCCAAATCTAAAAGAGACTACTCCAACAATATCTTATCATGCATTGGTTGGAACCAGTACTCCACAAACCCTAAAGATACAAGGATACATCAAAAACAAAAAGGTAACAGGATTGATTGATTCTTATATCTCACACCATAGTTTCAAGTAATGATTGCAGATGGAGGTACCATAAATTGTTCATAGAAATGCCATAGTATTAAGCTCAACATGGGGGTTATTTTTTGGATAGCCCCATGATTTCCATCCAAATGGGGGGTGTCATTGTTGTATTAGGGTTACAATGGTTACAATCATTGGGAACATTGGCCTTTAAATTTCAAGATATTTTCAAGAAATTTTCCTCGGATGGAAAGGAAATTGAGCTTAGAGGTATCCAAGGGAAACCCTCTAAAGTGATAAGCTCTAATAGCATGAAAACATTAATCAAAAAGGGACGCCAAGTTGTAATTTCACAATTGTGCACACTTGATGTTCAAACATCTATATCGCCCTCTACATCATATCTCCAAATAGTTATCAACAATCATTCCAAGGTATTTGTTGAAATTCCTAAGGGTCTTCCACATGCTCGAGATCATGACCATGTTATCCTTTTGTAACCAGGAAGTGTACCACCTAACATTAGGCCTTACAGGTATCCATATGCATAGAAGAGTGAGATTGAGCGCATGATCCAAGAAATGTTAGAGGCTGGCATCATTCAACCTAGTCAAAGTTCTTTCCCTTCACCAGTGGTGTTGGTTACAAAAAAGGATGGTTCATGGCGTACGTGTCTATATTATAGACAACTCAACAAAATGACCATCAAAGATAAGTTTCCTATCCCTGTCATTGATGAATTATTAGATGAATTGCATGGAGCAAAATTCTTTTCTAATTTGGATCTTCGTTCGGGACATCATCAAATCAAAATAAGGCTGGAAGACATTCCTAAAACAATTTTTAGAACACATGAAGGTCATTATGAGTTTTTGGTTATGCCATTTGAACTTACTAATGCACCTTTAATATTTCAAATATTGATGAATTCTATTTTCAATCCCTTCCTTATAAAATTTGTTTTAGTATTTTTGGATGACATACTAATCTACAACAAATCTTGTGAAGAGCATGTACAACATGTAGACAGCGTATTACAACTATTGGAAAAGCAAAAAATGTATGCAAAGCCTTCCAAGTGTGCCTTTGGGGTTCAAGAAGTGGAATATTTGGGTCATATTGTATCTCATGAAGGTGTAAAATTGGACCCTAACAAAATTGAATCTATGAGGGAAAGGCCAATTCCCAAAACCTTGAAGAAAATTAGAGTATCTGTAATATTGACGGGCTATTACCACAATTTTTTCAATAACTATGGTCAAATAGAAACACTTATAAGAACACTATTAATGAAAGAAGCATTTTCTTCAATTGAAGAAGCAACCAAATCTTTTGAAAAACTGAAGGAGGCTATGTGCACAACTCCCATCTTGGCCACACCTGACTTTAAAAAAACATTTATTGTGGAGTGTGATGCATCATTCCATGGAATTGGTGCAGTTTTAATGCAATAAGGAAGGCCCCTTACCTTTGAAAGAAGCCAACTTAAAGGAAAAAAATTAGTCAAACCCATTTATGAAAAACAAATGTTGGTCATACTACATGAAGTTCAGAAATGGTGTCCTTACCTAATAGGAAGACACTTCAAAGTAACAACAGGTCATTATACTTTGAAGTACTTCTTGGAGTAACGATTATCTTCAGAAGAGAAACAAAATTGTGTTGCAAATATGTTGGGTTATGACTTTGAAATTATCTAAAAATAAGGAAAACACAATGTGGTAGCAGATTCCCTTTCCAGGAAAGAGGAAGAAACGGAAGGTTCACTATGTGTTATTTCTATTCCGCAATCTTATTGGGTGGAAGAAGCAAGGATAGAATGGAAGCAAGATCAAGAGGTATGCAAGATCATTCAACAACTACATGAGGACCCCAGTTCAGTAGATAAATTTGTGTGGAAGAATGATTTGCTATGGTATAATGATCGCCTATATTAATGTAAGAATTCCCAACTCAAACAGAATGTCCTTCTAGAATCGCACACTTCTCCTATAGGGGGACATTTAGGATTATTGAAAATATACCACAGGATCAAGAAGGATTTTTTCTGGGAAGGTCTTAAAAATTATGTTCAATTTTTTTTGTCTAAATATTTAGTTTGCCAACATAATAAGGGAGAGACAATCAAGACTCTAGGTCTCCTACAACCATTAGTTATACCAAGTCAACTTCAAGAAGAAGTTTCAATGGATTTTATTGCAGGTTTACCCAAATCCGAAGGAAATACTGTCATCATGGTAGTAGTGGATTGACTAACAAAAGTATGAACATTTTTTCTCTCTTTCTCTTCCTTTTAAAGAAAGTACAATACCCATAGAATTCATGGAAATAGTTTAAAATCTACATAGAGTCCCCAAGATTATTGTAAGTGATAGAGATCCAATTTTCACAGGAAATTTTTGGATGGAATGATTTTCTTGTTTGGGTATTCAATTGGCTCACAGCTCATCTTACCACCCTCAATCCGATGGGAAAATTGAGATTATGAATAAATTTCTAGAAGGATATATTTGTTGTTTTGCATCTAATAAACAGACATAATGGGTTAAGTGGTTACCCTTAGTAGAATGGTGGTATAACACATTCTTCCATACTTCATCAAAAATATCCCCATTTTTGGCACTTTATGGATATCATCCCCCATCCATCACATCCTTGAAATGGAATACAAAGGTTCAAGCAGTGGAGGACCATATAGGGAACCAACAAGAGGTCCTCAAACTATTGAAGGGAAACTTGTTTATGGAACAAAATAGGATGAAACAACAAGCAAATCAACATCACAGTGAAAGGGAATTTGAAGTGGGGTATTGGGTATTTATAAGGATACAATCATATAAACAAATGTTCCTCAAGCAAAAAAAAAGGACTATAAATTAGCACCCAAATATTATGGCCTCTATAAGGTTTTGCAAAGGATTGGAAGTATGGATTACAAATTGGAGTTTCCTCCATCTTCACGTGTACATCCAGTCTTCCATGTTTCTTGCTTAAAGAAGTTCATCAACAACAAAATCACAATCCATACTATTTAACCAAATATCAATGAAGAAGGGAAAAATGTACTAGATCTAGAAACAATCCTTGAAACAAGAATTAAACAACTAAGAAATAGAGCAATTACAGAGTACCTCGTCAAATGGAAGAACCTACTAGTGGAAGAGGCAACATGGGAAGATGATTTCTTTGTGCAGAAGCACCCATGGTTAGTCAAGTGTTGAGGAAAACACTTATTTGAAGGGCAGGGGCATGTTAAGCCCTAAACAAAGCTCCATGTTATGTATAAAACCCCTTATTAAGCCCTAGATATTGAATTATTACATTTCTAGTGTTATATGTGTAGGTCCAATAGAACCCTTCATTGCACCCTTTCATCATAATTGTACCCCTTTCTGTCCTATATATATCAAGGAGATATAGTATTAGGATCATCTTATCTTATCTCATATTGTATTTTGAACTGGATATATTGTAAAAGGAGGTTTCCCCCTCGAAATGGACTGTAATTCATTGACCTTTTATCATTTTTAAGGTGTTGGATCATAACATCCTGTAACGGCCCGAATTCCTATAATTACTCCCTTCTTGGACGAATTTGGGAATATGGTTTTGTCAAATATTATGTTGTTGTCATTCCATTCTATTCAAACATATCCAACAGCCATTAAGTAAACTTCATTTCCTTAATCAAGTTTGTGACGGTTGTGTTGATGGGTCCTAAATCCCTTTAGTTCAACAGCAGGAACCAAACCTGCCACCAAGGCCCAATTAGACTCTATAGCATTTAATAGTGGAATGGTTCTCCAGATCTTGCGATCCGGCCAATTAATCGATGGGCTTTATGTTTTCTTGTGAAGGCCTCTCCTTCAGTTTGAACGTTCTCTTTTTTGTATTTTCTTTTTGGTGTGACTGGTATAATATGGAAAGCTGGTATAAACCAACTAGGCAACAAATGGGAACAAACTTAAACTACTGGAGAAGAGGCTAGGTTTGGGATAACCCTTACAACCTAGCATGCAGATAATGATCGTATACCACAGGCCTAGTACTAATAATTTAGCCATGTGAATATTCCAATTACTGACTGAGATATGAGTTATTAGAAGAAAACATGCATGTGATAAACAATGGTAAGAAAAATAATTCGCTCAACTATAATCATCTATCACATAATAACACAAAGATTCGTTTTTCATCATTAAACAAAGAACTGTAAAACATTGCATCGGATAACTTATCAATAGATTTAATATCTCTTGCTCGTTAATGCATCCATTCATGAGACAGGATAGGAAATAGTTCTTCTCCACCTCCAATCATACATGCATTTGATGAAAACATAAACTTGTCTCTCATCCAGAAGGACTTCTCAATTAAAGGAAGCTCCAAAATAATTCTTAACAAAACCAGAAATGAGAGTTTCTTGCAACAACCATCGACCCTTAACTAATTGGTCGATGCTCTTATTTATAACATAAAATTAACTGAAAATAACGGCTAAAGTGAAGATAAGTAAAACAAAATTCGCCACGTGGCGTTCTCTCCTATCAATTTGTCTAAGAGTCATTTCAAGATATCATTTTAAAGGGTGACTCTTCTCGTACTCCAACCACTGGATGAACAGCTCATCGCAGGTATTAACGTATGGGAATCTATGTTGTTCCATCGGGGCCGCGTAAATCTCTCTGATCTATACCGCATGTACTCGATACTTGACCAGACTGGCACTTAATTGTTGCAGCATAGCCTGAGCTTTGATCGAGTGTTCCATAAACTATCGCACCTGACATGGCGTTGTGTCTGTCACCTTTGCTAGTTCTTCGACCCATGTTGAGTCTTGCTCGATGTGTGATTTGACTACGTCGTGCAAGTCGCCAAAGTATTCGAGCATTCCAAACTCAGGGATCCTAATATCCTCCACTGCCTTGTTGATTTTTATTCAGCTTCTCTCATACTTGACCATTTTCTTGAATCTCTCGATAAGGCTCCCGAGCCATTCTTGCTCAATACTCGGAGGCATATTTTCTGCAATCGAAATTAAAATCATTCAGATACTGTGTATAGAACAACACTTGGTAAAATAAACATATAAAGTGTAAACGTGAAGAATCCAGACTGGTACATACCTATAAAGCTTGCTAAACCTGGTTGTTTGATACTTACGAGATCTCTGCAATCTTTCGAATTACTTGAACCGCTTATGTTAGCTTCATCATTTTTCTCTAGTTAGGGTGGGTTACATCTATGTGCCACAGCATGAAATATCAGGTACGAAAAAATATGAGAGTTGAATTCACGCCAGTGGAATCGGGAAAGGGTGTCAGAGACAAACATGTGCTGAAAGTATGAGTATGTTCCAAAAGAGTCAGATCTTTTCATAAGGGAATTCGTTAGGTGTCCTAGGTCGAGGAAAGTCATTTAAACAAAAGTCACATCCACAATTGCATCAGCCATCATCATCTCATCATGAAGACTAGGAGATTGAAAAATCAAGGTGACCGTACCACACACCATATAAAACTCATGTCAGTTGTATCTCACATGCCTCAGAACATACTCGTCGCGCAGATGTGCCACAAAAAATCTTCATTTTGCTTCAAAACATCCAGTCACCATGAATCCAGTGTTCCTTGGCACATTTCCACCCACTGTCTGCTCTATTATAAATTCTGGATGTTCTGCATGTGTTCTAATCACCAGCCGAGCTTATGCATTGCTGGTAATTCGTCTCCCGAACCCAGTCTGATCAATTTTTTTCAATTTGGGCCCTCTTCAAGTTCCCCATGCATAAGACAGATACATTGTCACACCATGGGAACCCCTCAAAACATAAGACGAGGCATGCGAGGCAGCTGAAGCGCCAGGCTTGAGCCCCACAACACTTGGGATTCATTCTTACTCGCAACAGGCATTCCCAAGGCTTCAAAGGGAGGTTATTACCTACGTGCTAAAACAATGGGATCACACTATGCATAGGCCGAAGTGGAAGACATTATGCCAGATGGAAGGACGTCGGAATCCATGCCTCCCCAACAACAGACAACCCAGAAAATGGGAAGGCCAGGGAAGAATAAGGAAGCTGGGGAAAACAAAATCCCGAGCGAGTCGTGCGCAAGATCAGTCGCCGAGGAAATACTGATGCGTGTTGTCTGGCTAGAGCCTGTTGAAGCCACAAGTCAGGGGAGCGAGAGCAGAATGAGGAGGATAGATGCCACAGGTTCTCACATTTGAGAGCTGAATGAGTGGCTAGAACAGGCACAACTCGCTATTGTTGAACTCTACCAGGAAAATAGAGAATTAAGATGACAATTGGTTGAAAAGACCCTTGCGGTTTTAGCATCACAAGGTCATGAAGGGAACGTGGCATGGCTCAAAAGACAGCTTTGGGAAGGGCAAGATATAATTGTGCAGTTGCATGAAGCGCAAAGGGTGTCGGAAGAACTGAATATGAAAACATCTCAAGGAACGCAAAGTAGCCGGTGAGAAAGTCTGCATAGAGCTTGTTAGAGCGTAGAAGAGGCATGATTAATGAACTTTATTTTGTATTCTCATACATGGCACAAAACTTGATAGTTTTTTGAAAATTTTCATGTTCTTAA
>JASDQU010107411.1:3816-16560 GCA_032191745.1 Picea mariana | reverse complement strand
TGGATCGGTTTCATTTGGGAATGACAAGTCAACCAAAATTATAGGAAAATGAACAATAAATCTTGGAAGCAAGGATGCCAGAGAAGAAAATTTTCTACTAGTCAAAGACATGAAACACAATCTACTAAGTGTAAGTAAAATGTGTGATGATAGACACATAATTATGTTTGATTCTAAAAAATTTGAAATAAGAAAAGCAGGGTCAGACAAATTGGTGGCTACAACTGTAAGAACTCCAAGAAACATATATGTACTAAACGAAATTGGAAAAGAAAAATTTTGTTTAGGAAAGGAATATGAAATTTCGCTCTAGCACAAAATAATGGGTCACACAAATTTTGATAATCTTGTCAAGGTATAAAAAAGGGAAGAAGTGGGAGAAATTCTAGAGATCTCAAAGCCAACAAACATTCTATGCAAGCATTGTCTACAGGGAAAACAAACCAAGAAAAATTTCAATTCAAAGTAATACTCCACAACAAATCCACTAGAGATTGTACATACTGATCTAGTCATACTGACAAGAAAAAATGGATTGAAAGGTGAAAAATACTTCATTCCATTGGTTGATGAGTGCACAATAGTGACTGCAGTTTTCTCTCCTAAGAAGAAGTCTGAGGCATTTGATAACTTCAATACATACAAAGATATGGTTGAAACTGAGACAGAGTTGAAAATCAAGTGTTTCATATCAAACAATGGAGGAGAGTTTACATCAAAAGAGTTGATGGAATTATGCAATGAGCATGCGATAAAGAGGAAATTCTCAGTATCCAGGACACCTCATCAAAATGGAGTGGTTGAAAGGAAGAAAAAAGTAATACAATAAATGGACAGTTTTATCACAAACTTCTCAGAGTCTTATGGGTTGGTAGTTTCTACTTAAGTCTGTAGTTTTGTCTTTCCTTTTTCCTTTTCACTGACCAAACCTTAATTTTTTCCCCTTTCGGTTTGTAATTTTATCTGTGTTTTTTCTTGATCGTTTGAGAGACAGTTTTTTTTGCAATCCTTTCTAAGAAGTCTCAACCCCAAGATTTTATTTTCCCTGGGTCAGTCACTGCCCTCTCAACCTCTCTCATTGATCCTTCTCTTTCCAAAGTCCTCGGCAAGTTGTCCAAGTAATTATTCATATAGGCCGTAGTAGTGAAAACAAGCACAACACTTAGAGTGGTCTGATATGCACTCAAATCAAGTGAGCGACCAAGTTCAGTTAGGTGAAGGAATTTGAATTTCAAATTTCATAGATCGACGACGAATAATAGTCACAAAAATTGAGAGTTCAAAACGTTGTTGAAGTTATTTGTGAAATATCTGAACCTATGAAATCCGAAATCAATAGGAGCCATCTGATCCAACAGGATGCATGGCACATGATATGGGAAATCACGATTTTGCGACTCAGAGGTTTTAGCATGGAGCACAGTATAGATTCATGAAACGCGAAGTCACAAAGCACCCAGGAGTTGGGACCACAATCATTTCACGTGGTTATATAGGAAGCATGGCCATAAATAAGGGAAAATGCCTATTGATTAGCGGGAATATGAGGTTTTCAAGAAATCATCCTAGTCATTGAATTCCAAGTGAATCTGACCGTAAATCTGGATGGGATATTTCATAGATTTGAGTATCTATATGTTTGGAATCAAGTGGAGTGAAGACTCCCAAAGTATGGAATCCTGAAATTTCATATAGGATAGGCATGAGGTCATGGCCTGAGGTCGCATGGAGCGATGGAGAAGAGATGCGCAAATGGTCGAAAGTGCCCATATTGTTCAGAGAAAAATATCTGCATGGCCTTGAGGTGCCGAGATTGACTCGGACAAGTCGTGAGCACCGCCTGGAGCATTCATGGGTGTTAGGCCTCATCCCAATCCTAATTAAAATAGTTAATGAAAATGGGGGAGGTGGTTGAAACCTTGTCTGACCCCATAAATGGAAATCATGGAAGGAATGGCATTGGAGGCAGACTGTCAGCCCAAATTTCCCCTATCAACGGATCCTCCTACAAATTCCATACTGATCTGAGCTCGCATCTGACAGAGGAATGAAAGTGCAGCCTGACAGAAGAAATGTGGACACAAAGCTTTGATTTCAATAGCCATGTCACACTCCTAGTGGTGGCAAGATGTTCTGAGTATAAATACTTGGTTTTGATATTTTGTTATGGTCGATGGTTGAGCTACGCTCCCTATTTGTAAAGTTTTAATGAAGCCTTTGGCTCTCTAGTTATGTGTGGCCATTTGAGACTTATTGTTTAATGACATTCAACTTTATTTTCATCTCTTTTTCTTCTGATACTGAAGACTCGGGCATGGATGATCCAGTCGAGTTGTGGTAACTGTATTCTAATGAATGTTTGATTTCAATATTGTTATGGTGTTTTCAGTTTCCTGAAGTTTTAGATTCAATAGGATCTTGCATTTGAAGATTTTCCTCCTTAGGCTACTGGAATACTGGATGTCCATAGAAGAAATCTACATTTTATCCTCAAATTATTCATCGTAATCAGCCTTACTAGAACTTACTGAATAAAGTTGGATCAAGACCTCACTTGTTCTCACATATCGACCCAATTTTCTGAGTTAAAGTGATATTATTCGGATTCTGCGTCCATTAGAACCCCATTAAATTTATTCACTGTGACATAAAACTGATGGGCACTAGGCTTACCTTTGCCACAATCCAGAGGTGACTTCTAGTGCTAACATCTCTGGTGTCACTGTCAGGGACAAATTGAAGATTTTCTCTGGGATTGAATGGCAAATATTAATGATTCTAAAGGTGCATCAGAACCGAGTACATTAAATATTGCAACTGTGCCCCTGGCGACTCCACTATTCCAGCTGTGGCTTCTAGAGGCAAACAAATGAGGTCTACCCCACAACTACCTTTAGAAACACCCGAAGCTGACCCAGAGAAAATTTTCAGAAGACAAAAGACCCCTTAGGAAGGTACTTCAGCTACTGAACCAGGTATTTCTGATGATTTTCACCATCCTCATTTAGAAACTCCAATAGTTTCTTATCCTTTTCATGTTATACCATCTGCTGAAGTTTCCCGAAGCTTAAACTTTGGGAGTGTTCCTGCTAATTTATCCTCTCCTGGTCTGGGATTAGAAGGAGAAAGTCTTGTCACTCCTGTCTCCCCTGAAGTTGTACCATGGTTTAGACCCAGGACCTCAGAAGATTTTCCCACTCCAGGTTTTACCACTCCTCCCCCTATTAGATTTTTTACTTTTACAGAGAGGGAAACCTCTGTTCCCTCAAGACCTATAGCGTTTTCCCCAAATCCTCTATTGTTTCCATTCCCTCCCACAGGCTCAATTCCACTTTCCCCTGTTCGAACTCCATCCCCTCCTAGTTCTCCTCCACCTCACATCCCAATGGAAGGCACTAATCCCCCTAGGAACATGATGGATGCCATAGTGGCCCCAAGATATGCCCCTCTGGTCTTACCTCATCCCATGTATGCTCTCCCTGCTGGAGACCACCTGAAATAGATGCCCAAGTTCACAAGAGAAGAAGACATAACTGCTAAAGAGCACCTTGCTTCCTTATACAGTTATGCAGACAATCTAAATATTGAAAATGAGGATGTCTGGATGAGAGGCATTGTACAGAGCCTTGATGGTGAGCCTAGGAAATGGTTTAGGTGATGCAAATCTCCTACCTTGGCAGGGTCTGCTGACCTCCTGGTTGCTAGATCGTTCAATCTCCTTGAGTTGGAACAACTCTTCGATTCCCTGCTGGAATCTATAACAAATATCCACAAGTCCTTCTGAAAATTGGCCTGCACAAACAAGCGCCAGGTGCAAGCTTGTTTTTTCATGTGACCATGGGCTATGATCGCACACCTACATAAAAGGCATTTCACATTTCGGGAGCTTGGGTGTTTTGTATACAATCCATCTAACTCTCTTGTGTCCCGATCTTTCGATTTCTGAATCTTACTAGAGACCAAATATAAAGGTTGTTGTCATAGGGAAAGACCCAAGGTTCACTCCAAGAGTGCACCAACAAACACTAACTACTCGCCCTTTCAGCAACACCTACGAAGCAGATGCAATCTCACCCGAAGTAGCTATGGGGGGGTTGCAGGACAGATATGTCTAGAACCAATGGAATATCAAGTGGATCTTGACGCAATACAACGCAATATACCTAGCTCACTTATCACTAAAATCTACTCCACATTCTATAGATCTGATCTAATACAATAATGCAATAACAGTATATCAAAGACAAAGATAAAGCATCAATCATACACACATAACACTAGGTATACGTGGTTCACCCTCTCTCTAGGGATACATCCACATAACTGTGCTTATGATATATTAAGGTAAAGCTTATAGTTCTTGTTTTCACTCTCTGCTAGCAGATCTTCTTCTTCTTCTCTCTTCCTGTCCCCCTCCTGCGCACCTAGCTGAAGATCTTACAATTCTAGAAGGCTCTTACTCTTAGAAATTCTCTCACTCACAATATAATATTCTCTTAATGAACAACAATCAATAACAATGCTCAACAACAGTACCAACTTCTAACAACCCAACCCAGGTCCTCTTGACCTTGATTTATACATTAAAATTCTTCATCGACAGCCTTAGGCTGAAACCTAGGTGAAAAAACCCTAAATACTGAAACCCTAGGTCAACTTGGCCCACTTTTCCCGGGCTTTGCCAACTTGTCTTTCCTTTCTTCTTGAGCGGTGCTAGTGATGGATTTTTCTGCTTGCTGAGTTGTCCTCAATCCATGTACCTTTCTTATCTGTGGTCCCTGATCTCCTCATCCAACGGCTAGCTTTCTTGGGATTCTCTCCTTCTTTTCTTCTCTTTTGCTTACTTCAACCCAATAGCAGTCACTGTGTCTCCTGCGAAGTTCACATTTTACCTCTTCTTCCTTGATCTTCGCTTGATTCCATACCCAAGGGCCAACAGGCCCCCAAAACTCACATGTGACTCATCCTGAGGCACTTTAGATCTGATCCTTCTATTTTACCTTGACTTTGGACTATGTAGTGTAGTCTTTGCTTTCTACTTTATGCCTCCTCTCCATCGCTATGCAGATTGCCTTTTTTGTGTCTGGTACCCAATTTCAACTACACCTAATACCTAGACCTTTTTTCTCTTATTTTTACTGAGAACTGTGAGGTAGCTGGTTGTCATAGTACAAATTCAGTCGACTCCCATTTACCAATCCTTCCTTCCATTCTCCCTTCAAAGTTTTCAGTTGTGCAACCCCTCCTTCTGTAACATAGGYGATCTCATATGGTCCTAGCCAATGCATTCTGAACTTCCCTGGGTGTTTTATAAACTTGTTGTCATACACCAGTACTAAGTCACCTTGCTTGAATGCCTTCTTCTTGATGTGCCTATTGTGGTAGGCCTTCTCTTTGTCCTTATAAACCTATTGATGAAATCCTAGAATAAATATTTCTTCTTCCAGTTCAACCAACTGTGCAAGCCTCTCTTGAATAGCACCCATATCATCCATGTCTATAAATGCAACAATTATTAAGCTTGGCACCAGGTATTCCATTGGGATAACAACTTCGAGACTGTAGACTATATTAAAAGAGGTCTGCATGGTCAGTTTCTTGCAAGTGGTTCTATAGGCCCAAGGTACTGCAGGTACTCTTAAATCCCAGTCATCCCTGTTCACATTACAAATCTTCGTCAGTGTTGTCTCCAAGATTTTGTTGAATGCTTTGACTGTTCCATTTGCCTGAGGATGATAAGGTGTGCTCTTCTGATGGTAGATGGTAAACTACTCAGTCAATGCTTCAACTGTTTGGTTGATGAAGTGTGTGCCTTGGTCACTCATAAGGATCTTGGGGCATACAAACCTAGTTATTATGTCATCAAATATAAATCACGCAGCTGTAGTTGCACTACAATCCTTTACTGCTCTAGCTTCGACCCATTTGGTTAAGTATTTAGTCGAAATAATATATACTTTGCTCCTGTGCGCTTCCCTAGTGGGTTGATAGGTCCCACAAAGTCAATGGCCCATTTTTCAAATGCTTGTAGGGTCATCTGTGGTGCTAATGACATTTTCATCTCTTCTGGATGGTCTCCCAACTCTTTGGAACACATCACTGGCTCTAGCATAATCCTTAGCATCTTTGTGTAAGGTAGGCCACCAAAGTCCATCTCACAAAACCTTTTGCGCAGTTGCTTTCCCTGCATAATTTCCTCCTGTGATGCCTTCATGAGATTCTGCGAGGATCAGTGTGTGTTCTGCCTCTATAACACATCTTCTTAGTATCTCATTAGGTCCCATCTTGTATAGCTGACCCACTATCAGTGAAAAGTCTGTAGCACACACTATTAGCTATTTCTTCTGGGGAGTTGTATACTTACTAGGTGCCATTCCCGTGGACAAGAAATGGACTATTTCTATGAAGTCATCATCAATCTTTCTGATGGCAAGAAGCTCTACATTCGACAGTGTATCCTCCAAACTTGTGGGTTCTTTTCCATGTTCCAACCTCGACAAGTGGTTAGGGCCCTTGTTCATTCTTCCTGTCTTAACTATGATCTCAAAATCATATTCTTGAAACAACAGAAGCCATCTGCATATTCGCCCCCCCCAACACTGGCTTGTTGAATAGGTACTTTAGTGTGGAGTGATCTATGAACATTTTAAAATGTCCTCCCAATAAGTAGTGGTGGAATTTTTGTAGTGCATACACCATGGCCAATCCTTCTCTCTTTGTGGTGGTGTAGTTAATTTCTGCCACAGATGACTTCCTGCTAGCAAAGGCTAACGGGTGATCAATGTGTCATGTTCCCAACTATGATAACATAGCTCCCAATGCAATGGAAGATGAATCAACATGCACATGAAACTCTTTAGTCCAATCTGGGAAAACCAAAATGGGCGCAGTAACCATCTTTTGTTTCAGTGTGTCGAAGCTATGCTAACATTCATCTGTCCAACCAAAATGGCAGTCCTTCTTCAACAGCTTCTCCATCGGTGATGTAATTTGGGCATAGGCTTTAATGAATTTCTTGTAATAGCCAGTGTGTCCTAGCACACTGTGCAGTTGTTTAACTGAAGATGGAGGTGGAAAATCAACTATAATTGCAATTTTAGATGGATCAACCAACAATCCCTCCTTGCATACAATATGGCCTAATAACACTCCAAATGGTGAGAATAATATGCACTTCTTCAGATTTAAAGCAATTTGACACTACCTGCATTTATCCAACGTTAGCCTTAGACATTCAGTATGATTTTTCAGCAAACTAAACATAGTCCAGTCATCAAAATAGGCTTCTAAAAATTTATGTAGAAATTCTTTGAACGCTTCAACCACCACCCTGGAAAAGATGGCTGGGGCATTCTTCAATCTGAATGGCATAACTGTATATTGGTATGATCCCCATTCTGTGGCAAACATGGTCTTGTGGTAGTCCTCCTTGGCAATCTGTATCTGATGGTATCCGAAAAATCCATATGTAAAAGAATATACCTCCTAGCCTCCTACGTTGTCTAATACTTCGCCAGTGAATGGTGTAGGGAAAGGGTCACGTAGATAGGCATCATTTAGTTTTGTTTAGGTCTACACATATCTTGATTTCGACTATCTTCTTATCTTGTACCACCATACGGATGATCCACTTTGATTCTTCAACAGGTTCAATAATCCTTGCTTCCAACATTCTGTCGAGTTCAATCTTCACTTTTTCCTTGTATTTCAGGTTCAATCTATAGGGTATTTTCTTGACTGGCTTCGCATCTGGTTTCAAAGGTATCCTCATCTCTCCCATAGGTCCTTTGATTCCCTTCATGTCAATGAACTTGGTTGGAAACAAGTCCTGATATTCATGCAATAGCTCTGTAATTTTATCAATGGTAGTAGCATCCCAATAATCTCCGACATTAGCAAGCTTCAGTGTCTCCTCAGTTCCAATATTGACCTTTTTGATCTTGATTGGCTGGCCAATAAATGGAATCTTAGCTCCTGGTCCTTCCACATCTCTTTTTCCTTATGTTTCAGTGATGTGTATCTTCCTGGGATCATCATCGTCATTGGCATTGATGTTGTAGTAGCCCTGCAATTTTTGAAGAGGCGCAGTCCATTCATCCTCTTGTTGTTCCATAGAGGGGCTAGATGCCTCTTCGAATACTTTCTGGTTCACAGTCTATAATGATTGGTCTATTGAAGGGTATTCACTCTCAAATAGAAAGGTGGTTATAAAATTTTGAATCATACCTTCCCAATCGGTAGTGACCAGGCGTAGCTCCACTTGAAGGTACCAGTTGATAGGTGTGGTGTCCAACGTGTTGATTAATTTGTGAACCCATTTATTCTATGGAATATCACTCCAATATTCTTCACAACTTCACACATGGTCCTTTGGGTAGCCTCGACTTGTGTACCTCACTTCACATCTTTCTACATGGGTTGAGAACCATGCTTTCATCAAGGTTCGACATTGTACCCTGTCTATAATATTTATTTTGTGCATCCCCCACCATCTTGCTGGTGTAGCTTTCAGGGCCTCATCCATTGCCAACAGTCTTTGTTGCATTGGTAAACTTTATTCAAAGTCCAACAAGAAGGTCTCTAATGGATTCAAACCATCAAAGGTGGGTAAGTTTCTCACCATTGTACCAATCCAATGAACTTCTCTAGTCAGCCTGGCACACCTTCTTGTGGATACTTCATACATCTGATTTTGCCATTTTTCTAGTGCTTCTTTTGAGTCTGATGAGCATACACTATCACTTCGCCAGCTAAGATTCCCATCAGCAGTAGGATTAATGTAATTCTTTTGTCTAGATGTCATTTTGTATATATTCTCCAATTCATATGCGTGGTCTTCTTCTCTGATGGGTTTTGTGTATCTCTAACCTTCATCTAGATCTAAAGGTGCGATGACCCTTAGGACATTTCTTTCAAATGTCATACATATCTTCTACAAATCAACAACAATAGAGTTGTTGAAGGCCCAATAAATTCCTAACAGCGTCGGGTAAGTGTAGATATCATCAACAATTTCAATGACCTCAAAATCTGCAAAGGTCCTCACTCCGTCGATTTCCACAGGGACATGCTCCAGTCATCCAAATGGGCTGACAGCTTGTTGATTAGCCATCCTAAGCCTTATTGGGGAATAGACTAACTTCAATTTTCCCATCAGTGCCCAAGTTTGCTTTGTCATGACATTAACCTCTGACCCTAAGTCGAGGACCACATAGTCTATGCCATACTCTCCTATTTGAGCATTCAAGTGTAATTCTTTCTTTGCCCTTCTCCTTTTCCCAATTTGGTGTACTGCCCTATTCAGCAAGGGGTCTATCTTTCCTAGTTCATATTTCTTGATTAAATTCTGAAGTTCCCTTACAACGTTTTCATCCTGGATTAGCTTAATACAAGTATATAGATATTCCATGAGATTTCTTACCTCTTTTCCCTGTCTCGGTGAAGTAAACTGATCGAATACTAGTGGCATTCCATACTCTCTTCTGGCCATGTTCTTGATGATGAGCCTTGATCTCTTCTAAATTCTTTCCTTGCATCTTCAAATGTTCATCTTTATTTCTTGGCATCAAAAGTTTGAGTCTTTCCCACATCTTTTCTAACTCCTGAGTCTTTTGTAGTCTTTCCCTAGGTCACTCTATCTTCTCCTGTAATAACGCATCCTCGAGTAATACAATGAATATAGGTTCTGCTTTGCGAGGTTCAACATATATCATCTACACTTGTGGGTTTTGTTGAGGTCCTCATCTTTCTTGAAGCTTATCCAACAACATAGAGCAATCTTCTATAACATGCTCAAAAGAATTGCAATAACTGCAAGTAGTACGAGGGTTTTGACAATCCCTTGCTATATGTCTTGGCTGTGCATAGTTATAATAAATTATATGTCCTTGGCCTCATCCCATTCTTCCTCCTCTTCCTTGTTCTTTGTATCCACCACGAGGATTGAATTTTCCTTTTCCCGGGGAGTTGTAATGCGTAGTGTTTCCTTCTTGTTGTACTTTGCCTTGGATCTTGTATACATCTCTTGACCTTTCATGCATGAGGTTGTAGGCCCTACAGTCTCTATCATCATGCCCTACTGACTTACAGAAGGTGGAATATAGGTTTGGAGGTGTCTGAACATACTTTTTCATGTAATATCACTCACCAGGGTGATGTCGGTTTCTGCATAGTTCACACTAGGGCAATGTGACTTGCTTCAAGGGGCTCGGAGCTCTTGAGGCCAAATATTCATGAAATACAAGGAAATATTCCTTATCATGGCCCTCTGATCTGCATATACCACACCAGATGTCTTCTCTTTTGTCTTTTCCCTTATCTTTTTTTGTGTCTTAGACCTGTAAAGACAAACTAGTCAGCTGACTCAAGATCTGGCTCATGCCTGAGCTGGATTCTCCCATAGGAGCTGATTCGAGCTTCATGGTGAAATCCAGTGCCTCGGAATATGAAGCAATTTTATGTTGCATCAAATGAAATCTAATGTGTGGTAACAACGCAGCGATGAACCATTCTTTGTTATGTTCATCTGGGATCTTAAAAGTTAATCGGACTATTAAGGTCTTGAATCTCTGATCAAATTCCCAGATAGGTTAGGAAAACTTCTATCTGATCTCCTTCAGCTGTGTAATGCATTGTGACTCTGATTTGGGTTTCTTGAATTCTGAAATCCACGTGTTCTTGATCTCATTCAATGGTTGGGGCTGTGCAAGTCCTTGGACAAACTTCATGTACCAGCTCAGTGCGTGATCTCTGAAAGTAGTGTTGAACTAGGTTCTTTTGATGGCCTCATCAGTGACATTATTAATATTCCACATAGCTTCACATAGGAACCAGTGTTGATCTGGCTCTTTCGACCTATCCCCTCTAAAGATAGGGAACCTCATCTCATCCACCATAGAGATACCTGGGTTTCCTTTCTGAGTAGATGTTGAACTTCTATAGTAACACTTTAAGGACTCTGATGACTCTAATTTCCTAGTGCTTTTGAAACAACAGGAGGGTTATTGATACTTACTTCAACAGTCTTTGCATTTCCTGAGTTTTCTGGCTCATCCTGGCGAAGTTCTTTAGTTTCTCCTTCCTTTGTCCTAGAGGGTTCTGGACGTTCTTCATATGTTATATCTGCCTCTTCCCCACTGTAGAAACCTTCTTCTCTATGGTTTTTCTTGAACAGGTTCTCAAGGTGAACCCCTCTAAACACTCTCCCACTGTGAGTATGTCTAGCTTCTATGTTGCTGTCGCTGTCCAAATTTTTGAACATTATCTTTTCTGACCTCAACCAATCTACTATATCTTTAGAATGTTCTTCTCATGCAAGAGAATCTTGATTCTTAACTTCAGAAAATGAAGAAATTTCCCTCTGGGTCCTTTGAAAAAGTATCTCTCAGCTTGGCTATATGATTCTACTATGTCAACAACAAATTCGGTGATATACCCTCTAATGGTACTATCAAACCAATGATCTACTGCTCTGGATACAACGTTGTCATTTCTTTTAACCTTCTGGATCAACATCGGTGTCCAAACCACAGGTGGTCTATATCTGATCTTGAACTGGGTATCAACTAACCTAGCCAACCACTCAAATAAAACCTGATGGATTCCTCCAAAGAAGATCTCGTGTATGTCAGTGAAAATGTATCTTTGTAGCCAATCTTTAGTGCTCAGCTTAGGGTTCTTGTTTTGGGATTCAACGAAGTCCATTTCTTGATCTTCTATCCACTTTTGAATATTTTCTTCGATGGGAACCACCTTGACACTCCCTCACGAAGATTCCTATCCCGGCAATAGAACCATTTATTATCATAGGGGTATACCCAAGGTTCCCTCCAAGAGCGCACCAACAAGCCCTAACTACTGGCTCTTTCAGCAACACCTACGAAGTAGATGTAGTCTCACCTGAGGTAGCTATGGGGGGGTTGAAGGATAGAGATGTCTACAACCAGGGGAATATCAAATGGATCTTGACACAATACAACGCAGTATACCTAGCTCACTTACCACTAAAATCTACTCTACATTCTATAGATCTGATCTAATACAATAATGCAATAACAGTATATCAAAGAAAAATATAAAGCATCAATCATACACACATAACACCAGGTATATGTGCTTCACCCTCTCTCTAGGGCTATGTCCACAGAACTATGATTATGATATATTAAGGTAAATCTTACAGTTCTTGTCTGCGCTCTCTTCTATCATATCTTCTTCTTCTTCTCTCTTCCTCTCCCCCTCCTGCGCATCCAGCTACAGGACTTGATCTTCACACCCAGCTGAAGATCTTACAATGCTAGAAGGATCTTCATCTCAACACTTCTCTCACTTGCAATACAATATTCTCTTAATGAACAACAATCAATAGCAATTCTCAACAATCGTACTGACTTGTTGACGGGAACAATTGACCATCCGTCAACTGGAAGAGCGAGTCTGGTCCGGGGTTGTCTAAATAACCCAAGCCGTTTGGTGTAACTCATTCTGACAGGTTTAATGGCTCTATTAGCCAATCTAAGAATCCTAAAAAAAACAAATAAAAGAGAGAAATAACTAACTAATTACTAAACACACTATATATATGTACATATGTTCAAATGTAACTATAGTAGTTGTATTAAAGCAGAGGATATAAAAGTCTCATTTATTTACATGATTTACAAGCTGCAAATTTTAATCTAAACTTAAGAAAATCGATGTGAAAAATGATTGCTTCTAGGAAGCAGATAAAGAAAGCACATAAAA
>JASDQU010107410.1:168226-178740 GCA_032191745.1 Picea mariana | reverse complement strand
TTTTCTTTACATAGAGTTTTCATTAGCTTTCTTAGGAACTATCCATCGACCCTTGGCCCAAAAGTACTTAGGTTACCTAGTTTCATTTTTCTTAGTAGGGTTTTCTCATTAGATAGATTTTCTTGAATAGAGTAGCCTTAGATAGTTTCCTTCCTTAGTTAGACTATACTCCTACCATCCTTCTACCTTTGGCATATATTTTGCTACAACTCTAAGTTTACTTACCCCGGGTTGACAATTTAATTAAGGGTTTTTACTGTGTTCTTAGTACATATAGAACACCCATAATTTTTGGCGTCGTTGTCGGGGATGAGTTCATTTACCAATTTTCAAACCCTCATATTACAATCAAGACTAGCAATAAGACTCTTGATCTAGGCACTGTTACTCCACCCAAACCCTCATGCTCAAGCTATTCCTTTATCGAACAAACTTGTTGATACCCCTACAACCTCATCGGGCAAAAAGACCAAGAAGCCTATTGCTAATTCATGGAACAAGGGCATGCCATATCTTCAGTCTGGGGGGAGTTCTCTCAATCTAAAAATTCTAAGAATTTCCCCTTTGTATAGAAAACCCATGATAAGAGGAAGTAGGATTTCTGTCAAAATTTTGTCATACTGTCTTTTTACAAAGTCTTGGGATATTATATCAGCAGTTGTTTGTATTGGTATGCTAAATTATATACTCTTGACATCATTGTATTTTTTATAAGCTCCTGTGCATTTTTATGTTTATTCTATAGAAGACTACTTATATTAACTACTCTTTGTGACAAATACAGAGTGATTACAATTGCTAAATACTTATTGTCATCTATATTCTAAGATTATGAAAAGAGGATCAGATGTTTGAATTGTTACATATTGATTACATAAAATAACAATTCTCATGTTCACCATGCCTACCAGTACAAACCAAGACTTTTTTTAGTATCTGTTAGTTCTGCTAGTCACCAGTGATCAAATTTACTCGTTCATGTGATTGATAGGATTATTAGGTCAAATTGTTATATTTTCAAGATAAAATTCTCAAATACAATTTGGCATATCTTGGTTGTAAAATTTTCATTGGTGTGTCTAGGTGTCATTACTACTCCCTCCACTCATCCAAGGTCATAAATTTGCATCATGGTCATGTCATCATTCCTTGTCATAATTTTTCAAATGATTGTCTTGGTCAAAGTTCTACTTAAAAATTGGTTTTTGAATTAAGTAAGATGAATTTGACAAAAGTGAAACAGTTTTTTGTCAGTAATATAACAAGAAACAAAAAACTCCTTCATGTTATGCATAGGTATTATTGTTTGAGAGAAATCCCCCAAATACAGTCACTATAGGAGGGTTTCTGCATATTTGGACAACTTGACACGAAGTCAGTTTTTCAGAGGTTTGGAGAAGGAATTTGTAATGCTTGATGGTTCCATTGTGTAGAAGACATCATAAAATTTCCACCCATACAATGTTCATCCCATAAATCCTCTGGGAAGGCCTCCCAAATCCCTATCAAATACCATGTTGCACTTCTGCTAAGAGCACGCTGCGCTTCTGCAAGTTTTGAGTAACCAACTGCAAGCTGGGATTCTGAGCAAATGGTAAAGTAATTTTGAAACCTGGAGGAGGTTTTTGTTCATAACATACCAACATATAGTAACCTCTCTCATGTTTTCAATATACGTTATGTTTTGGGATATATTATATCATCTTAGAGGCCTATGCTTTCAGAAAATAAAACACTCTGTTTTTTTCCTGTTATAGCCATATTTTATTTTTGTGTTTTCCTAACAACAGGGAATGAATTTTTGGAAAACAAGAGAGGTTTCTATCAAGGAAATGTTAAAAAACAATAACATCTCTTATTTTATAAATATACATTATGGTTTTGTATATATTCAATTCTCTTAGAGGCCTAATTTTTCAGGAAATAAAACACATTGTTTTTCTTGTTTTAGTCATGTTTTCTTGGCGTGTATTCCTAACAACGGAAAGTGAATTTTTGAAAACCAAGAGAGGGTTTTATCAACGAAATATTAAAAAACAAAAACCTCTCTCAGTTGTTACACAGGTTTTACTGTATTGTAGTTATAGGTGTCACTTTGATACCTATTTTTCACAAGTTCACCAAGCCATAATTGTTGCGCTTATGAGAAGTCACTTTTGGAACTAATTTTTCAGAGGTAAAATTGTTGTTTTGCACGGTTCAAAGGATAAAGGGTATAATATAAATCTCAAGGCTTCCTCACATGTCATCAAAAGCCTCAAAAACCTCCAAACCCTCCAGTTCAAACTTAGAGAGCATGAAACAATGAGTTGCCATTTACGCCATGATAACATTGTCCTACAAGCCAAGATGAATTATCTACAACGTTAGATTGATGATATTAACTGCCACCAATAATAGTCTCTGGATGCAATTGAAACACCACGAAAATCCTAAGTCAAAATTCCTCGGGAAAGAGGGAGAATCTTATAAATCTAATTCACCCCCTCCTTCGCAAGTTTAGTCATAAAGGGCAATTTCCATTTGTTTGCAGTGGGACCTGCAAAATATTAGGTGTGGGGGTAATGTTGGGCCCAAGATATGATCACTTTTATGATGGTTATTATACACTTTTGCCACATGTACATATGCGATTTTCATCTTTTAAAGGAGATTTTTGAAGAATTTTATGATAAAACGG
The DNA here is from genome assembly GCA_032191745.1 of Picea mariana. Lineage (NCBI taxonomy): Eukaryota > Viridiplantae > Streptophyta > Pinopsida > Pinales > Pinaceae > Picea > Picea mariana. Next base: position 176,060 of record JASDQU010107410.1, on the reverse strand, counting down.
TATGATTGACATAAGGTACGTGTAAGTCATGTTTAATGATTGTATAAAGTGTAATTCATCATGTTTTATGATTTTCAAGAGCTAATTCACATTTTTCTGGTGTTACAGGGAAACAACGCACTACGTTTCTAGTTCTGGGACTCATTTCGGCACTCGTTCCGACACTCCATCCAACACCTCTTCCTGCACAAAAACGGAGGGCAATTTAGCAGTTGTGGTATTGGCGGCCAGTGGGGGGAGAATCAGAGACATGGGTTTTGTTCATGCTTATCCCCTCTAGCTACTAAATGCTTAAGAACTCGATTTTAGGTTGTTATGGTAGGTGATTATTGGCTAGCTTTGTTTCGGTAGTTAGGGCACCATTAATGAAATTTTCCAATTTTAGAAGTGGTTTGAACCTCCTTTGGTCAACCACTTGGTATGTAAACATTATAAATACCACCGTGGTGGTCAGATAATTTTTAAACAGTATAAGAAGTTGCGTGTTAGAGCCAAAAATGATTTTGTCTCTGTTTTTGCATTTTTCAATTTCCAGAATTCTATAAAACTGTGTTTCTATGTTTTAATGGTGAATTCCTTTTGCTGAGCTCATGGTGTTCTTTTAGGGAGTAACCATGACTTGCAGGGGGGCCACCAACAGTCTAGTAACTCTTCCATGTGTTGTTTGTACATTTCATAGCTTAGACATATCTCTTTTTCATTTCTTGTACATGTATTGCTATCTTTCTTTTTTTATATAATTTGTTGTTGTAGCTTAATGATTTGGTTCTTTTACAGGTTAGTATAAAGGCATGTGTTAATATGCATTGATTTGATAGATAGAGATTAATTTGCAAATTCATCTACTAACCCTTTGTGCAAGTAGATATTAGATTACATTTTATTCATGCTTTTCAAATTTGATTTAAAATAAGAATTAAAACAGAGTAGAATAAAGTTTTAGTTTATATTTTCTTTAACCAAGGCTTCAATGGATGGATAGGGTTAGTTTCAACATTTATTGTCTATTCAATTGTTAATTAGATTTTGCTTAATTAGTTGTTGATTAATTTATTCATTAGTTTACTTTGTCATGCTTTAATTTTTGTTTTAAGCATTTTCCTTAATACATTTTGAATTGTTAAGATAGAGCTACTTTAGTTTATGTTATGTAATTTCTTGCCTAGAATTACATTGCAATTGTAGTTCTTAGTTAATGAATGAGTTTAAGTATGAATTTTGCTTACATAGAATAGAAGTATAATGATGATCTCATTACGTTGTTGATGGTTAATAAATGAACATACAATGTATTTAATATTATTTTTGTCTTCACACAACCACCAACATTATATTTGAATTGTCATAGGTTAAAGATAGTTTCTTGCTTTCATAGCTTAGAAAATAGTTTTATTGTTGTTGTAGGATAGATAGACTTTTCTTTGATAGATTAGATAGTAGTTTTCTTATCATAGATTAAGAATTAGTTGTTAATCTTTCTTTCTTTCAATAGAATAGATTTCCTTTCATGCATTTCACTGAGTATTTAGATTTCCTTTCACGCATTAGAAATAGTTTTTCATTAGGCATTTAGTTCACTTGCCTCTTAGGCTAGATAGTTGTTCAATGAGAATTTTTACTTGTAGTAGTTACTTACCTTTGCTTACTTGTGTTTTTCTTTAGTAGGTTAGTTAGATGCCTTTGCTTACTTGTCTTTTGCTTTAGTAGGTTAGTTAGGTGTCTTTGCTTACTTGTCTATTTGATTTAATAGGTTAGATAGGTGTTTTTGCTTACTTATTTATTTTCTTTCATAGGGTAGTTTCTCATTGAATGTAGGTTGGCAAGTTAAAGAAGTTTTCTTTTTTCATTTTCTTATTATGCTTAGTAGTTTCTTTTGCTTATCGTTAAACTAGTTTTCTTTACATAGAGTTTTCATTTTCTTTCTTAGGAACTATCCATCGACCCTTAAACCAAAAGTACTTAGGTTACCTAGTTTCATTTTTCTTAGTAGGGTTTTCTCATTAGATATCTTTTCTTGAGTAGATTAGCCTTAGATAGCTGCCTTCCTTAGTTAGACTATACTCCTACCAGCCTTCTACCTTTGGCATATATTTTGCTACAACTCTAAATTTTCTTACCCCGGGTTGAAAATTTAATTAAGGGTTTTTACTCTGTTTTTAGTACATATAGAACACCCATTAGCAAGCCCAAGCTTAGTTTTCAAATGTGCAACTTGTGAAAAAATCTTGAATCTGATTTATAGACACGATCATACTACCTCATCTGCCATGTATCCTTTCCAGATTTGATAGCCTTACGATTTAGTTTTTATCTCGAGCCAGTTGTGTCGTGTCAAACTCATGTAAAGAAATCGATCAACGTCGGAGGTTTTTTTTGCAAACAAACATCAATGAAAAATCCCATATCACCTTGCCAATTCCCGACTTCCCCTCTAGGAAAGTGACACAATGGGACATTTTAACACAAAATACGTTTAGATTCGACACATTTAAAGTGCTAATTAATTCCAAAATCTCGCATTAGTTGCTAATTCGTGCACGAATAAAAAAAGACCGTTTTAACTTATCGATACAACACATCACCCTCCTTGCCTCCATCGTCAACCCATGATGAATTAAATTGCAAATATTCGACGATAGATTTGTTTGAATTTCACTCATCACCCGGATTAATTGGTTGATACGACTAGTAAGATCTTTTATGTTATATCCTCTTGAATCATCGTAAATAAGATCATTTTGTGTGCAAAGGATCCTCAAAAAATCAAGAAAGAATGAAACAAGTAGTTCAAAATCTTTCGAGCCCTCCCTGTGAGTATCAAACTACATATTTTAGCAAGTAGTATAGGTATGTGCCAGTCTGGATTTTCTGTGTTTTCTCTTCACATATACATTTTTAATCCAATATTTCTCTATATGTTGGCCCTAAAGGAATTTTTCATTTGCAGGAACAATTCCTCCAAGAAAACCAAACACCAGGAAATATCCAAGAGTGTCGAAGCTAAAGGAACCAGATGTGGGAGAAATTTCTTCACCAACGGGCACAAAACAACTAGAATTTACTCCAAAACCAGTACCCGTCATCAAGACATCCACCAAGAAGGTTTTCATTCAGCCTCTGGCCTTTGGAGAGATGGAGGCAAGCATAGGGACCAAGGCAATATTCCCACAATGGGGAGAACATTTCTAGAAGATCAAGTGGGAAAAATTTCCCAAGTATACTACGTGTAACGACCTCGATATGAGAAGGCTCAACGATGAAGTCTTTCCCAATATTTGAATATCGTACCTACACATGGTAGCGAGAAGAAATCTAGTATTCCCCTATATAGAACTTCTAATATGGCTTATCAACCACACGGACACACAAAGATGTTTGATTAATGACGACAATGGCGAGTGTATCAGGGTTTTCCTTCCAGTGGAGGTGCAAAATTACTACAAACTCAAAGACCTGAATGAGCGACTGAACACCGATTTTGTTGTAATATTCTATGAGAAACACGACATCAGCAAGGTGATTGCTTCATGGTGGAGAGAGGATCAAAATTTTACCAATCGGACCTCCGGGTGGTACTCGACGACCAACTTAAGAGAACCATATATATACCTAATGGCCCTCATTTGTAGGTTGTATGGGGAGAAGGATTGTTCCAAGTTTTCAGAGGCATGGATGCCTCTAGATTACACTATACCATTTTGAGGAGAGGTTTTAACTGGGGTTCCATCATTTCAAAGTAGTTGAGCATTTGCATTCAATAGGCCCGGATGCTAAAAGAGGGAGAAACCCCATCCCTCTATATGGATTCTTATCTATTGGATGTCATATGTGTTTGCACCCTTTTCGTCACCTTGGTGAGAAAATAATAGGTGCTTGCATACCCAGTTGGGTCTTGCTAAGCATGACAGCTGTAGAGGAAAGAGTTAGAGAAAGAAAAACAAAACTATAAGCAAGAATTAAACTAATACAAACTAAAATTATAAGCATGGGAATATAGAGATAACAAGAACAAAAAGACCAATATCACCAGATTTTTTAGGCTGATCTATTGATGAAATCAAAGCACCAAGAAGAAAGGGGACTATGAGTCCCTTCTTTCTCCAAGGGAAGGCTCTTGGACCCTCACAACCTTGCTCTCCTTACAACAAGAAAAATGAAAATGGTGATGAAAGAACTCCTTTGCAAATCCACTCAATGGAGAGGTGGATTGCTCAATGAAATGGTGCCAAAGTGATCTTGTCAAGGATAGAGTCCTTAAAACAATATAGGCAGCATAACATTACATGAAATTCCTTGAGAAAATGAGGTTCATTCATGGATTTTTATAGCATTGCTTTCGGATTTTGTGTAACTGCTTCATAGTGTGAAAAGAGGCCATTTAGAGCATTATTAGGTCTTTGACCAAGCCACCATTCGGATCTAGCCTAGATTTGGAAGTCAAATAATCTTGGGAGTTGAACCAGAAGTGGTTGGGAGGCCGACCACATTCATAAATGCGTCGCTTAGCAGGCATGCAGCTTTTTGCGCTAACAACCACGCATCGTGCCCATATGCGCGCATTCTACATTCCTGTTCCGCACACATGCACGCGCACCCAACTTCTGTAAAGCGCTCTTCAATTTTGCAATACTTTGTTTAGTTTTTGGCCTTTTTGAATGCTGTGAGATTAATTCAGGGCCATGAATGACTTCATTACTATTTGACGATGTTGATTTCTTGTCGCCATGTGCGGATGAAATTTCAATGATAACAGATGACCCCTGATGGATGAGGTTAGGAGCATATGTATAGCCGAAATCCATCAATGTTTCTTATACTGAGAATGTTGTTGTAATATAGAGCAATAGTGGGATCGTTCAGAGCGATCCATTGGAGAAAAAAGGAACCGGTAGGACCCGACCTTCTATGAGGTGCGTAAAAATAAAAAACTGTGTACAAATGAGGCGGGCATGCCCCATGCTCGTGTTATGTAACTCTGAAAAAAGATGACTGAAGTGTTGGTGTAGACAACCGCAGCACCCTCGGGGGCGGTGATGATAAAGGTAGAAGACAATTCTACAAAGGAACATACTCTGAATAATAGGCAATGATCGTGGCAATAAGTATCGACGATGATGCGGGCATTGATGGCCCTACCTAGTTCAGAGGTCTTCGACAACTGATAAAAATAATTGCAATAGTCGCAAAGTAAGACCCACCATAACATGAGAAAGTGTTGGCGTCGAATGTTATGGGGGCCAATGAAAGTAGGGAGTAATGGTGTGTCACCCTGTGCCGTCCAAGATCTCTCATTGAATGGAGAATGAGAATCAATATATTGTCACCCTTCTGGAAAATTGTGTTGATGTCGACAAAAGGGGAATGCGACTCCCAGAAGCAAAGGGCTTCCTAGAATCTACTGAGGTGAGGAAGTGGCAGAAGTACATGGACGAGGTCAAGAAGTGGAAAGACTCAAGAATTCCCTTGGTTGGAGGATGTATGAGATAAAGAGTGGCCGCAACCGTGTAACAAGGTCGAGTGTCAAGGTGATGACAAGACTGGTGATAAGTTGTGCCAGAGGCGGGACAAGGTGAACAAATTTAGAGGGTAGAGGTAAGTGACCTGCAGAGTACTCTGAAGATATGGACAATGTCGGCAAGGGTAGATGATAAGTAATGCTCCAACCAAGGGTGACATGGGTTGCGTGTGGCCAAAAGGAAGCAAGTTGCCAATGGTGACGACAAAAAGAAAATGTAATGACTGGAAATAAAGGCATTTGTACAATAAATAACGAATAATTGGGGATAAATGTACAAATACAGAAACGGGTGCCCCAGTGTGATATGGGTGGCCCACGTAGGGCATACTATGTTTGGAAGACTGATGAAGGGTGGGGGCCCCATTGGTGAGTTTCTGTATGAGGTAGGTGAAATTAAGGTACGTTCGCAGATGGGAAAACTGATTATGGATGAAATGGAGTGTTCATGATCCTGTGGAGGTGCAGGTAAAAAATAGAACCGTAAAGAGATAATCTGGGAGTCCATGTGGTAAAGCTAGCAAAATGAGGAGAAGGAGTATGTGGTTGATTCACAACATGATGAAAGATTATCGGGACTCCCATCCCTAAAGGGTAATGGAAAATAGCATGAGTTTCAAAAAGTGGCAAAAGGTGCTATGAATGGGACAACTCATGTGGGTAAGAATGCTACCGGGTAACAGTACCGAAGAGGCAAATGGAGGTGTGGGTACTGCAGAGCCAGGAATAAGGATCCTAAAGGCCAATATCAATGGGTGTGACTGGAAATGTAAATGCAATACAGCAGGAGAGACTACATGCCAGTGTTGAGTATATACCTGAAGGGGTTATGCCGATGGATGATGAGCAAGTACCTGCACACATAACAACCAAATACCCAAAGTGAAAAATATCTGAAGAGAATCTAAGATATGAGCATGTATTTGATAAATGTGACTATGTGCGTGCGTACCTGACCATGATATGAAAAAAAGGCACCCTAGGGGCTCATGATGAAAAGTGGCCCAGGGACTGCTATGATGTAGGTGATGGGATGTTGATCCCATGGCTGAAGACGGTTTGAAAAACGGACACCTTGGGCTCCCGGAATGGTGAGTGGAAGTTTGGAAAAAGGCCTATATATAGTTGTAGGGCCCACATTGCCACCTCATTTGTACCTGTAGAAATAGTGACTGGACGAGCAATTTGCAGAGGAGATTTGGTGATTCGGGGAGGATGAGGCATCCGATTGACGATCTGTGAGTATCAGGTTAGTTGTCTGATCATCCTGCATAGAAATAGGTTTTCAATTTTTGGGCAGGGCTTGTACGGAGGGTCGTGCAGGGGTATTTAGGGGGTGTGGGCCCCACATGCACGGGCGACTCAGTGATAGGCACACACGAGGAAGAATTTAAGGGGCGTCCAAGAGCACGCTTGTGAGTTGAACAGGCACGCATTTGTGCACGCCTGTGGGTTTGACAGGCGCGCGTCAGTGCACGCCTGTATGGTAAACAGGAGCACGTAAGGGCACGCCTGTGAAGAAAATAGGTGTGCATTGATGCGCAACTGTGTAGTGTATAGGCGTGCATAAGTGCACGCCTGTGTAATGAACAGGCGCGCATGTGTGCACGCCTGTGGGTAACAAAAACCGCGCCTAGGAGGCAAGGTTTGAAGGGTAAAAAATGAGTCTTTTTTATGTTGTTGATAGTTGCTTGAGCTGATATAGGACTCTGTGTTGCCTGCAGGTGGACAGTGGTGATGATGCCAGTGCGGTGGCGAAAGCGAGCCTGGGCCCAGCTGCGAGACGCCGTGGCCATTGAGGACCTCGGTGTATGTGCGACTTTGGCGACCTGTGGGTTGCTAAAGTTCTTTGAGTGCCCGTTGATACGGGCACAGGAGTATCTACTACAGTTCCTTCCCCAGATGTGGAGTTCGGAGCTGCACTGCTTCCTCGTGCAAGGAGAGCAGATCCCCATCACGGCGGTGGAGGATATTTATTTCTTGACTGGGCTCCCCTTTCAGGGAACGCCCCTACCGGTGGAGCCGGTGATGCCGAGGACTACTTCGCTTGCCGAGGTTGGTCAGAGATATTTCTTAGGTCTAGATTTTATGTCCGGGATGGTGGTGAGCATCAATGCGATAGAATCCCTGGCACATCGTTGTGTAGCGGTGATGATTGTTCGGGTATATGGGTCATTTTCTACCCAGCGGATTAGTGGTGGTCAGCTGTTGGTGCTGGAGAGAGTGTTGGCCAGCGAGAGGTTCGCTTGGGGGATGACGCTGCATGCTAGGATGGTGGCCCAGTTGGACCACTGTCGGTCTACTGGTGGAGGAGAGCTT
>JASDQU010107410.1:146023-162660 GCA_032191745.1 Picea mariana | reverse complement strand
CTCTTCACGGAGTTAATTATAGAAATAATATCGTAACCTTAATCAGAATCCAATTCAAACAATATATGGATCGAATAAGTTGCAATCAATGAGAATTAAATCAGTTGCAATTTGGTTATGTATCAACAGAAAAGTATGAAATTTGGTCGAAGGAAATTGAAACAGTTAACCCATTTATCAATCATACTCATATCATAACCAATTCGAATCATACCATTGACTGTATTCGAAAATAGGGATACCAACAACAATCCATTTTTAAAAACATTAACAGCTTGTCTTATTAATAGAGCATCGAGCTAAGTCTGAACCATCATATCTATTCGATGATCCATTGAATCAAAACCAAATCCAATCGAATCCTAAACTATAAAAATTGATTTATAAAACAAACATTATATACAGAAAAGCATGCTTATGTAACATAGCAGGCGAAATATGTGCACAAAGAGTAATATAAATGAGTGAAAATTATACCATCATAGTTGCTGAGACTATGTCAATTTTGAATTGACAATTGTAGTAGCGGACTCGACATTTTTGAACAGGATTGAACCCGTGGTTCGTTGCTTCTTGTCAGAGGGTTGCACTTTTTCATTCTGACCAGTGAGCTTTGCCACTTGGTTTTCCAAATCGTGGATTCTGGATTGCAACATAGGTACATCCAAGTAGTACCTTTCCAACCACAACCCACACTGATCGCAAGGTGCTGCAACAGGTTGATTAGTCGAGGGTTTCGATGATTCACCAAGGGTTTCATGAGGTGGTTCAATACTAGGGAAGTCAGGGTTATCCCGCAGACAAGGAGGTAAGTTCTTGACAAAATCATAAGGAGGTTTGTTACACAAGCCTTCTGAGTAAGGTAACTCTTCAACAAGAAAACGTTCAATGTCTGCATGAGAGTCTTCGCTGACCACGATAGGCTTTGATTTGGCAGGGGGTTTCGGTTTATTCCTTGCCATGCGAGAGATTAACCTTGCATTTTTCTTGCCTTTTGAATTAGCACCAGTCTTTGTCTTAGGCTGTTTGGTTGCGGGTTTATCCACTTCGTCTCGTCTAGTCACAGCCATAGGAAAATTCGTAGGTGAATCGGGTTGGGGTTTGGGTCGTAAAACACTATAAGGCACAGGGGTAGGTCTGATTTCGGTCACCATGGGATTATCCACCTGTGGAGGGTTTGATTCTTCAAAGCCATTATGGCTGAGAAAATCATGCCAAGAATCACAACGTAACCCTAACTCGTACACCAATATCATTTTAATCAACCCCAAATGGAAGAGGCTGGTGTAGGCTTGGCTGCGCTTGTACCTTTTAGCCATTTTGAACAAACTTCTATGCAAATAATGGGGCATACTAAGTTCAAAACCCATAAAAACCCTTAATAAACGCAGGTGAAACAAGAAAATGAAACCGTACCTGCCTTCACAAGTAACGAATTGCTTGATAATCATCAAGAGATCATACCAGCAGGGTTTCAACATCTTTGCAGGAAAACCTCTGTCACATGAGTTCACTGTCCGTAACTGAAATAACAATGTCCATGGGACATCATCAACCTTGCAACTTTTGGACCACTTCTGTCCCGTAACAGGCAGGCTGGTTGCCGAGCTGAGAAATTGTTCAGTGATTTCAAGCTGGACATCCCCAACTTTGGCTCGACAGCCATCGAATGACAATGCAAATTGCCGAGCCACGGTGAGGTTATAACCATCGAATTTTCTTATAAACGGGAGCCACCCGAACTCTTCCAAGTCGCTATACGCACCATCAAACGTTAATAGTTCTTGGCTTCCATTGGGCTCGGCCCTTACGACAGGAGCCATGGCTTCTGTGCATGGTGGGGTTTGAACTTGAACAAAACAATGCACAAGGTCAAAATTGATAGGGTTTAACAGCTTCAGCGCTCAAGGAGGGTGGAATTAACTGCATGCGTGCGAAGGTGGTGGGATTACCACCGCCATGCAATGTATTAACGACCATGTACAGTGCCATTCCATCATATGTATCGTCCAACCAAACAGGTGTACAAACATATCGACGTGCCATCCATCCAAAGTAAAACCAACACCATACGTTATAATAATGCGCCGAGTGTACAGTTCAATCCAACATTAACCATGATCTGTCGTGTCAATCAAACATTTTAAACTGATGTTAATTCAATCATGTCAAAACATAGTTTAAAACTATGATCGCTCAATGTAATATCAACTCGTAAAACAATACACCAAGCATCGATTCATACTATGGAAATCCAAAAGATTAATCCATGCGCCTTTGTGAAACTCAAACCATAACTTTATTCTCAAATCGACCTTATAAACTTACCAATGCATTCGTTGCACATCCAAATGTTTATATTTCAAAGTTTTTAGAACATTGCAACCAAAAATCTCATATGATCAATAAGTCAAGAACTCATAGCAATAAGGACTCAAGCATATAAAACCAAAATCAATCACAACCTTTATAGAGTCAAAGGTAACTAGTAAATCTTCATGCTCAATGGCTTAGTAATCAAACAGATCCAAATGCGCAATCAAGGTAAGAGTATAAGTTTGAAAAAATCTTTTGCATTCATGTGATAAACCAATGGTCAAGTGTCTTTCAGCAAAATCAATAAAAGACGACGACAATCAAAACAACGAGAGAGGTGTTTTCACACTTTCAGTTGTGAAAACTGAAATGAAACCAAAATTTAATTGTCGCAATAATGAATACGATGTCTTGTTGCACAATGCGACGATGATTTGTCGTTAATGAGACAAGGGGTGTAGGCAACTTTTTAGGGAAAATTAAAAAAATAATTGGCTGCCAACAGGTTGGCAGATCGGCCTAGGCTGGTTACTGCACCTGCAAGTTAATCAAACTAAAAGAAGAGAAAAATAAACCCAAATGAGGTAGGAATTGATACCTTTTCCCCAGTATGGTCGCCAATCTGTTTGCACCCTTTTCGTCACCTTGGTGAGAAAATAAGAGGTGCTTGCATACCCATTTGGGTCTTGCTAAGCATGACAGCTGTAGAGGAAAGAGTTAGAGAAAGAAAAACAAAACTATAAGCAAGAATTAAACTAATACAAACTAAAATTATAAGAATGGGAATATAGAGATAACAAGAAAAAAAATACCAATATCACCAATGTTTTTAGGCTGATCTATTGATGAAATCAAAGCACCAAGAAGAAAGGGGACTATGAGTCCCTTCTTTCTCCAAGGGAAGGCTCTTGGACCCTCACAAGCTTGCTCTCCTTACAACAAGAAAAATGAAAATGGTGATGAAAGAACTCCTTTGCAAATTCACTCAATGGAGAGGTGGATTGCTCAATGAAATGGTGCCAAAGTGATCTTGTCAAGGATAGAGTCCTTAAAACAATATAGGCAGCATAACATTACATGAAATTCCTTGAGAAAATGAGGTTCATTCATGGCTTTTTATAGCATTTCTTTGGGCTTTTGTGTAACTGCTTCATAGTGTGAAAAGAGGCCATTTAGGGCATTATTAGGTCTTTGACCAGCCCACCATTTGGATCCAGCCCAGATTTGGAAGTCAAATCATCTTGGGAGCTGAACCAGAAGTGGTTGGGAGGACGACCACATTCATAAATGTGCCGTTTAGCAGGTGTGCGGATTTTTGTGCTAACAACCACGCATCGTGCGCGTATGCGTGCATTTTATGTTCCTGTTCCGTGCACATATGCGTGCACCCAAATTCTGTAAAGCGCTCTTCAATTTTGCAATACTTTGTATAGTTTTTGGCCTTTTTGAATGTTGTGAGATTAATTCAGGGCCATGAATGACTTCATTACTGTTTGACGATGTTGAATTCTTGTCGCCATGTGCGGAAGAAATTTCAGTGATAACAATATGTGCCAGAAATTCCTTTTCCATAATGAAATTGAGCTAGCACACCTTAGAACTCTTGGTCCATTATTATTTTGGCATCTTATGGGAGAACAGGTACAAGAAATCCTACTCTCTAATCTGCGATCAATTTATCACACGTATTCATTTTTTGTTGTTCAATAAAGAGTGCCCAAGACTGTCGGATGCAGCCAAAAAGATGATATCAAAGGTTTTCCACTGGTATCTGGATGAGCGCGATACCTATATCAAGGTTTTTGGAGCCACCGGAGCACCACACCTATTACCTATGTATGTCCCTGATCGACTAGTAGTAGGGGAAATCTGTTATCAAACCATCCTACAAGGCTACAATGCTACTCTGGTAAAAGATAAAAAATGGGTATTCATACCTTATGGATTTCATATAGGTTTCTACATAGTGAAAGACATCACTCAAGCCAAGCAGGAGGGTTTAATCCAATTGGAGTTTCGATTCTAGACTGGTCATTTTCGCAAGCACGACCCAAAGGGTCTAGTCCTGAAGCACACATCACAAGTATCGTCCTACTGGCCATATTTCCATGATAGGTTTGAAGATGGTATCTTCATCGAAAATTCTCAAGACTGGGATGAGTTTAAGACGATGATGGAAGACCCTAAGGCAACCAAGTTCAAGGCCATGATTTGGAATGAGAAAGCGATAGCCCTTGAACAATCGGCTCAAGAGGTACTTAGGGCCAGAGAAGAAAGGATACCAGCCAAAGCAACAGAATCCCCCTTGATAGCCCTAATGCAAGGTAGAGATATCCATTTGTACAAGATGCGCAGGAAAGGGGACTGGTCATGTTAGAATGGTCACTGTGGGTGCTTGATCAGCTACAAAATGACCCAAACCTATCAAAAATGACATGATTGCCTATCGATAACCGAAAGAGAAACCATGTGGGTACAAGCAGCCCCAAATTTATAGATGTTGAAGAAATTTCTAGGTTGGATGACCTTGAATTGACAATGCCACCGGCTTGATCACCAGCAAGTGTGTCGACTCAACCAGAAATAGTCTGTGTACCGGTAGAAACAAGCACATCAAACCCCTTGAGCGAGTTTATAAATATATATGATGATGATGGGAGCTCGGAGGTATCTCTCAGGACCTCTGTGCATATCAAAGAAGAAAAGGGACCTGAGAAGACATCTTCTCCTGTCCCCGAGGTCCAAATCAAGGAATTTTCAATGAAAGAAAAGGAAGCCGAGAGTGTCTTAGACACTAAAGTGCCCGATGCGTCGAAGACTCAAGAAAATAGTCTGGAATACCAGTCGAGGTCGAACAAGCTAAAGACTAGAGCACCAAAGTAGGAGATCGGTGTTTCAATGGTCAATGAAAAAGTAAGTATCAAGTCTATTATGGATGCTTCTATTTCAATTTCCTCTCAAAACCCCGAAAGTCTAGGAAATATACTCACATGGGGTGATCAGTAGATTCCCGAACTGGTGGACGAGGTAGCCGATATACATGCTATAGCATATGATTGAAAAAGGAAGGACATCGTCCAAAGAACCACAAATATGAGGAGGATCATGTTAGATCGCTCCATCCTCATCACTACAGAGGAAAATTTGATAAACACAGAAGATGCTAACACATATTAGATTATCAACATGGGAATGGCGATCTGAGATGCCACCCTGGACATAGATAAATAGGATGAAAAGGAGTTGGCCTCCACTCTGAAGGAACTAGAACATTTGCACCACCTGGATAAGTACTATCAGGACACCACTCAGGTCGTGGTGTACCTGAAGAGAGAGTTCAAAGAGGCTTACAACAAGTTCACAAATGAGTGACACCTTTTCATTGCGAATATAGTCGAGCTCCAGGAAGATACTCTCATGGCACTTGTGACGTGCAAGGATATTGATCTGTGGTATGAAAAGGTGCAACAAGCCGCATAAAGAATCGACTACATTGGTGGAGTCCAACAGAGTTGAGATAAATAAGAACACAACATCCATGTGTTGAGTGAAAGAAATCTTGATCGCATAGAAAGATCAGCCAAGTATTTGGATAAAAAGTCTCAATAGCCACACCAGGAAATTCAAGAGCAGTGGGCCAAATGCAAGAAACATTGGGGTAAAATCAACAAGGCAATGAAGGATATCGGACTCCCTGAATTTGGCACACCCAGTGACTTTACCGACTTGAGCGACATAGTCGAATCACACACCAAGAAACATTCATTATGGGTTAAAGAGATAGCAAAGGTGACCGACACACCGCCAGGACACGTGCAACAATTTATGGAACAACTGATAAGAGCTCGGGTTGTGTTGCAGTAGTTAAGCATCAGTCTGCTGAAATATCAGGCACATGCAGTAAAGATCAGAGTGATTTGCACGACTCCAATGGAACATCACAAATTTCCATACGCCCACACCTGTGAGGAGTTTTTCATTAGTTGGTCAGAGTATGGGAAAAGTCACTCTTTCAAAGTAATATCTTGAGATGACTATTGGAAAATTATTAGGATAGAACACCATGTGGCAAATTCTGTTTTGTTTAACTACACTTTAGTCGTTATTTTTAGTTAATCTTATGTTATAAATAAGAGCATCGACCGATTATTTAAAGGTCGATGGTTGTTGCAAGAAACTTTGTTTTATGGTTTTGTTAAGAACTATTTCTGAGCTACCTTTAATAGAGAAGTCCTTCTGGACCTGAGACAAGATATATTTTCATCAAATGCATGTGTAAGTGGACATGGAGAAGAACTATTTCCTATCTCATCTCATAAATGTATGTTGTAATGAGTAAGAGATATTAAATCTATTGTTAAGTTATCTGATGCAATGATTTACAGTTCTTTTCTTTAATGATAAAGATGAATCGTTGTGTTATTATGTGATGGATGATTAGAGTAGGTGAATTGTTTTTCTTTCCATTATATTATCACATATGTGTTTTCTTTCTGATAATTAGTATCTCAAAAAGTAATTGGATTCTCACATGGTTAACGTATTAGTACTAGTCCCGTGGTATATAATTGTCATCTGTATGCTTGAGTAGCGGGTTATCCCAAGCTCAGCCTCTTCTCCAGTATTTAGAACCTTTCCCATTTTGTTTCCAAGTTGTTTTATACCAGATTACAATCTTATATCTGTCCCACCTAAGAGAAAATACAAAAAAGAGAAATTCCAAATCAAAGGAGAGGACTTCACAAGAAAACATAAATCCCATCGATTAATTGGCTAGATCGCAGGATCTAGAGAACCATTCCACCATTAAACGCTATAGAGTCCAATTGGGCCTCGGTGGTGGGTTTGGTTCCTATTGTTGAACTAAAGGGATTTAGAACCCATCAACAAAACCATGGAAAAATAAGTCTTCTAATTTATAGGTACCACGATTATCAAGGAGAAAAGGGGAATCCAATGGGATAGGTCACAAATAAGTGTGTTGGGAAGGGGTTTAGGTCCATATAAAAAAGGGTTAAAAATGATAGGTATCATTGTGATCAGGGTGAATAGAGGAATCTAATGGGATAGGTCTCGAATAAGGGTGCAGTAGCGAATGGCCCAAAATTTTAACAGGAAATATTTTGTAGGAATTTCACAACCAAAATGCAGGAGATAAGGTTGCTCGACAATAGATCTAGTATGTCCCTTTTTTTTGGTTTCTTTCCCTAGGGGTTAGGATTTGCAGAGTTCCTACAGAAAAAGGTTTTCCCTATTCTATATCTCTCTGATATGCATATGGGGTCGAATAGTAGTACTCATCCCAATATCTTAGGGAACCAAGTAAGGAGGATCAACCATACCCTTAGTTGTACCACCTGATTACCCAGGTACTAGAAAATATCTTCCTAAGTGTTTTTATTGGTGTCACTATAGTAGTTAGGTATCTGATCAACTTATCTAAGTCTAGTTTTAGGAAACCTAGGGGTCTCCAAATATACCTGTCGGTAGGTGGGAGTGATGGAAATATACATATTATGTCTGATGTGATACTACTCAAGGGGTACCAACAAGGGTTACAAAGGTTTCCAACAAAGTAATTCTAGACAACCCCATGAAACCATCTATATTTCCTATATGTAGTCTTCCGCACTACATTTTTACCCAATGAACTACATATATTTGTTGTAACATCCCCACTATAATCCATAGTTTAATTAATTCTTAATGTAGATATAATATGTTTCTATGGACAATCGATGGAATATGTGAATTATATTTCTATGTTTTAAAAATAAAATGTGATGTACATTTCTAAGGAGACATGAACAAGATATGGGGGATGAATTAATCCATGAGAGAGGGGAGTGTATAGCATAATGTCCAAGATGATTCCAAAGGGGGAATTACCCATGTATAGTAATTTGACCCATTTTCCCAAAATTTCTATTTGTATATGAACCTTCTAATTTTTGGTTGAGTGTTCCAAAGTACAATCATTGAATACATGTAAGAGGGTGGGTGTGAGTGGTCACATCCCAACATTATTGGGAACATGGGGTTTGAAGAAAATTATCTTGGGGAAGAGTGTGAGTCAAGAAAGGGAAGCCAAAGAGAGGAAATTCATATGAGGGGGGACAACAGTTTTAGACAGTCAAGTTTTGTGCATTGGGAGCAAGTAGAGAGAAAGAAAGAGAACTTGGAGTTGGTGCATACATGGAGGGAGAATTATAGAGAATGTTGGAGAATATATGGATAATTTTGAAGCTAGAAACTGAAGAGTCAGGTTGTCAGGCCTAGTGAAGAGTGAACTCCTGGGTGAGTTCCACTGTAACAACAAGTGTTTATTGTTTGTTTGTTGATATTTTTTCCTATCAGCAAGTTACCTTGAGTTCCTGACTAAGAGATTCTTGGTTACATGTGCCATATAAACCATGATAAACAAATGGGACACAAAAGGGACTGATATTAATGAAGGGGTGCATTCCTTGGGTTGGTCAGGTTAATAGGAAGAGAGATGGTGGAAAATCAAGATAGTTGTAGGAAGATATTAGTGGGTTGTGAGTTTTTATGAGTTGTGAGTGGACAATGAGAGACCACCCTCTTTTGTGGATTACTATCCTTAGCTTGGTGGAGATTGGTTATTTATATTTGGAACAATCGGTCTACAGTTTGGTGGAACCTCTATCCCAATCATCTAGTTGCAAAACCATTGTTAAAAGATAAGTGTTTATCCATTTTATGTCTTTTATTTATGAGTTAAATTATTATGCATGATCTATGTAAATGAGAATAATATATGTGTTGGTGCAATGAACTATTTACTACATTCATGTGTGTGTTTATCATGTTGTAGATGCATCTGTTTAATGTTTATAGACAATAGCTAAATCTATTTTAATTCGTAGATGCAATCTACAAGAAATTAGTTAATTGTAAGTGAATTAAACTAGTTACCAGAAACTTCATATTTGTGAGTCTTTTCGCACCATATTATCCCTCGGTTTGGATGGGGGATGTTCCATTATGGTATTGTAGCACCTGGTTTAAAAATCAGGATTGTATGGGACAAAACCAAAGTGAATTGGTGAAATTTGTTGTCACATATTTTGTCTGTGATAGATATGGGGAAAATGGAGAATTTAGATAGAAATCTCCGAATCTGTGCAAAAAATCCACATCTGAATGAATTTGGATCGTTTAAGAAGGTTAATGGAGTAGAGAGGTAAAGTTGCAGAGCCAAATTTGACTTGGAATGATTGAAATTTGAGTTTTAATGGCTTCTTGTAGAGTTGAAAGAAATTTGGTGAATTGACGACCGAGATCTATTTTGATATCAAGATCCACAGTTGAGATTCATCATCACAAATTTAAAAATTCATAAGGTGTTATCGGAAAAATTGGTAGGTGCGGACACTAACTGATCTCCCTAGATCCACCTAGATATAGAACAAAACACACCACAACATGACACTTTCCTTAGGTTTTAAATATTGAATTTACTAACTAAAGAGGGATAGGTGACATACCTTTTAAATGTTTCTTCCTCTCGCCATCGCCATCCTAGCTCTATTCCAACACTCATACAATAATGATCTTGCAAAAGAACGCAACCACCCAAAGTGATAGTAATAACATAAACTCAATATAAACCTATGTATGTGATCAAGGAATCATACAATAAAACACAACAAGCTTTATAGGAAAGAATCATATTATTGTATCATATTAAATGTGAAAGAGAGATTACAACCATGGCCTTGATGTCGTAAGGTCCCTTCCAACTTTCCTTCGTTCCCACACACTTCCACTCCAAGAATTTTGAGAGCATAGATCTGATAATGTTCACAATCTATCTTGACAAAGTGGCTCATCTAGCCAAGCTAACAATCTCCAAAGCTCAATCCAATCCAAGCTAATCCCAAAAGCTCCAAAAGCTAACCTTCTCCATGAGACCTCCTCTCCTTTTATAAGTTGAATAGGATAAGGTGAGGAGGTTAGGATGATCCCACTAAATCATGAAAGTGAGTAAGATCCAAACCATTTGGATGCCACCTCACCATGGAAGTTTCTACTTCTATAAGCATCGAGAAGATGCTCGTTTTTCCCATGTATGAGCATTCTCGCACCCTTCTTATAGAGCAACCTGCAAACCTCTCACAACCCACATATGGTACAACCTGTAAGAATCAGGCATTCTCACACCCTGCCTATATAGCAACCTGCGAACATCCTCTTTAATAGGGTTTTTACAAAGGAGAATGCAACTTCTTTTCTCAGTAAAAGTTCTTCTCTCTTCCTTCTTCAGGAACTCAGGCCACTGACCCCTCTGAAGGAAACAGATAGGTTTACATCATTAACGGTCATATGGATGATGAAAATAATGTGTAACAAAGAGCCCCCCAAAGTATGAAGTTAGAACAGAGTGATCGTTGAAATACTTTGTCAAGTGTGTGTAGGGAACAAGGAACAGTTGGTCGGAAACCTGCCAACAAACAAGGAAATACAATACAATAATATATCATCACTGAGGTAGGCATTCCTATACTCAAAATACAAATGAATCAAAGAATAAATTCCGACATGCGAAGATCCAATGTCAAGTAAGACAGGTCATGACCACCAAACATACACTGTGGATCCATGCTGATATGACTCAAATCTGAACATAGCCACCAAAAATACACTGCAGATCTATGTGTTAAAGACTCAAATTTGAACATAGCCACCAAAAATACACTTCGGATCTATGTGTTAAAGACTCAAATTTGAACATATCCACTAGACATACAATGTGGATCTATGCAATAGTACAAACTGAATATACTCCAACGCAACCTGAATCTGTGAGAAACGATTCTTCATCTCCACCACTCTATATTATGAATCTAACCATGTGATTACAGGTGTTGAAGTCGAACATGGTAGAAACCACTTGATTACTGGTCATTAGTGTATACCATTAACAAGTGTGAGGGAAACCACCATTAATGTCAATGACTCCCAAGGTACTCTAATACAATCCAACAAATGTGAATCAATGATCTGAGGTCGAACATTTGATGGAATCTCCTGATCAGGGGTCAATAATGAAAACCCATTATGGAAAGTGAAGAAACCTGCCATTGAGGCATGCAAGTTCCAAGGTACCAACTAGTTTCTAATTCTAATTCCTGGATAACGAGTTGAAGTCGATAGGAAAAGACTTGTCATAGGAGGGCCTTAATGTATCCCTCATCAATGATACAAAACGGGTAAAAATATTTGAGGTAGATCAGATTAACAAGTGATTTAGGACTGACTGAGGGATGACCAACGCAATAGAAGGCTTAAGGACTGTAGAAATGGCTGATGCAATAGAAGGCATTCCAGGTTGAACATCTCTTTGAACATATTGATGACACGACAACTGTCTTGGGAAATACTGACTCAACAACATGGATCATAGACCAATTTGTAATATTATAAGGAGTATGATCAAGAGACAAGTGGATTTTCCAACCTAGACACAAAGCGAGTGAAAGGGTGTCATGTTCAAAGGTGACTCTTCCATGGAATACAGGTTTAGACACATTTCTTTCCCAAATTTTCCCCCACCATTTCTGGTGAGTACCTTTTTATTTTTACGCATGCTTGAGGAGGATAACATATGCTTGTAATGTAAGCTCATCCTTCGGACAAGTCCCTCAGAGTATGTTTAACAAACCCTAGGAAGGAGTGGTTCGGTCCCATATGGGCCTTTTGATGTTTGTTTTACGAGTCCAAAGAAAGAAAACTTAGGGGTTTTTCATGTTTATAGAGTCTAAAAAACACTTAAAGAGAACTCTCTCAGTTCCTTTTTCGTAAAGTGGTCTAGTGAGACCGAAAAAGAGATAAAATGTCGCTCAACAGACGTTTTCTTCAAATACCTTAATGAGCATGAAGAGAATAAGGTCACTTGACAATCTTTTCATGTTTAGAGAGTCTGGAAAGAGCTTAAAGGAAACTCCAGTGGGTTCCTTTTTCGTATAACCTTTACAAGTCTGAAAAAGTGATAAAAGTATACTCGGTTACATTCTCATTGATTTACGAGCATGAGAAAGAACAAAGACTAAGCTCAGTAACTTATTCTCATGTATTTACAAGCATGAGAAATAACAAAGACTAAGCTCAGGATTGTTTTCATTTTTACGCAAAATTTAAAACAAAACAAAACTATGCTTTGACATGGTTTCATTTTTTACGCAAGCTTGAACCAGAGGAAACTATGCTTGAAGTAAGTGGTTTCATTTTTACACAAGCTTGAACCATAAAAAACTATGCTTGCGACTTCCTAATGTGTAACACAAGGATGGTTGGTACTTAGCCCCCAGCTTAATAAACTAGCGGCTCTAAATTCAGCATGAAGTCCAGAGGCTGAAAGCAGTGCCCCCCAAGCTTTGTTTCATCCAACTGCGAAGGAAAATGAAATGAAGCTTCAAATACTATATGTAGGACTTGACCCAAACGAAGAGGGGGAAGTTTTTTCATTTTTTAATGAGCTTGACACATGAGAAGAACTATGCTTGTAACCTCTGTTTCATTTTTTAACGAGGTTGCGACAGAGACGAAAAAACTATCCTCGTAAGTAGTTTCATTTTTTAATGAGCTTTAAATAAGAAAACCATGCTCGATTTCGGTTTCATTTTTTAACAAGCTTGAAATCAGAAAATCATGCTCATAGAACTCTGTTTCATTTTTTAATGAGGTTGCCTCAGAGACGCAAAAACTATCCTCGTCACTGGTTGCATTTTTTTTAATGAGCTTGAAATCAGAAAACCATTCTCATAGAACTCTCTTCTTGATCATGGCTTCCAAGAGAACAATTCTATGGAAGAACACCATGTCAAGGGATGAAACTCGGTCATGGCCTCCAAGAGATCTTCACTTGACGGAAGAAACACACTCTGGAAGGAACACATGTCAAAGGCTGCAATAGGGGTAAGAAGTTTTGGCTCCAATAGCCCTACCGAAGAGATGACCATGTCAACTACCGGATCTAAGTCATCAGAAGTTGAAGTCATGGGAGACAATGCCACATAATTGACCTGTGGTGGGGGCGATACCGTCTTCATATAAGAACCATTTAGGGAGGTAATCCAGTCAGGACTGATGGATGAAAGTTGATCAGAAGTCACAATTATTCCATCGTGAGGGAAACATATCACACGAAAAAGAGTGGAAACAATAGCTTCCATGGCATAGACATAATCCCGCCCAAGACGTAAAGAGAAATCCAAGGGATCTTGGACTACCATGACATCAATAAAGACATTTTTCCCTCCCAAAGTTACAAGAAACTGAGGAAGGGTCCCTAAAGGTTGACTGGTTCTTTTGTTAAACAATAACAGATTCTGTGTAACCAGCGAAAGTGGAGGATAACCCAAAGCTTGCCAAGCAATAGACGAAAAAATACTAACAGAAAAACCTTCATCTATCAATGTTTGAGGAACGTCCCGACCACAAACCTGTATTGTAATATGGAAAGGAATGTAAGAGGGAAGACAAGGTCCAGTTAGCAGACCCCAATCAAAACGGATGGCCTCATTACCTGGAGGGGGTCCTACGAGTGAAGAAGGAATACCCCTCGGCATGGGAGATTTTGTATCAACGAGAAAAACGTGGGCAGTATTGGGTTTACTCTCTAGCGAGAGAGTAGGATCGACCGATGGAGGGATCAGATTGACCACTTGAGTTTCATTCTCCAAGGAGAGAATGGGGTCAACAGATGGAAACGGATTGACCACTTGGGTGACACTCTCTAATGGGAGAGTGGGATCGACCGAAGATGGGATCGGATCGACTGCTTTAATTTCACTCTTAGAGGGGAGAGCAGGATTGACTGAGGATGGTATCGGATCAACCACTTTTTCAACTAGTTCAACTAAGGACGTGACCAGATTGACGACATGATCAACCGGATTGACCGGTGAAGGGACCGGAGTGATCATTCCATAAACAATAGGGGGGTTAAGAGTAATCTTGCGATAAGAAGCTGGAAGTTGAGGCTATGAAATAGTCATGTCTTCAAGTAATTTCGAGGCTTATCCCATATGAGGGCGAAGGTGAGTGAGATGACTCCCTTGGCATAGCATGCACGGGAACTTGACTCTAGTTTTCTTCTTCCCAACGGTATCTTGACTAGTTTTCGGGGTGTCATCAACATGTTGTTCAGAGGTCAATGACGTGGACTGGAGAGGAGATGTAGACCATTCTTCTATGACCTTGGATAGACCAGGGAAATCCTTAAGAAGATGTTTATCCTTACAAAGCCTGCAAGGATACTTGGGATTACGGGTTGTTTGGGTGATCTTGACATCATCAACACTCCCAGCATGAGTAACAGTAACTAGTTGTTTTCCAACATGTTTATCTTTCTTCTTTTTAATCTTTCTTTTCTTCTTCTTCTTATTCATCGAGTTACTAGCTTTTCACTCGACGAATAATATGAAATGGAAGGAGACCTTGTTAAGAACCNTTTTTGGGTGGCATGTTGGCCAAATATCACTTTTGAGTCTTGATTTTGAGGTGGTTCTGCTAGACAATATTTATTCTGTTATATCTACCAAGTTTTGGCCCTTCTGGGTATGAAACTTTCCTTTAGGTAGTTCTCTAATATCTCTTCTCTGCAATTCCACAGGTCTGATCAAAATTGGATGTGCCAAGTGGAATTTATGGTAACTTCCTCACAACTTGCTGATTTTTGGCCTTTCCAGGAGATCTCCCTTGTATAGAATGCCCCGCACAAAATAATTGATATCAAATTCTGAAACTTGCAACCAAAGTACTACAGACTGTCCACGATCCAATGCAACCAGTCCCACTCAATTTGGATACTTCAGCAAGAAGTTATGCTTGTTTTACCTGGAACACCTTCTTGAGACTAGCCAATAGGACTGGTCAGATACCCTATCTTACACAAGGTGTATCTACAAATTTAAGAAGACCCATAAGCTAAATGTTTTTCCCAAGATAAAAAACTAATTTCTGTAAATGGCCCCCAGCGTTCAGGGTCTGAAACGTTACAGAAATGTTTTTATAGCGAAAATTCTGAAAAGACTCATTTCAGGATGATTCCAGAACCCTATCTTGTAGAGGATATATCTCCGAAATTATAAGGCCTCGGGAGCTAAATTTTGAACCCAACGTACCTTGATCCGTCCTCTAAATTCCCTCCAAGCTGTTCCTTCTGAAACATTGTAGAAAAAAGGTTATAGCAAAAATTCCACGGTGTCTCAGATGTAGGAGCGAAACCCCAAGACCTTGAGCTCTGATACCATATGTTAAGATCCAAACATCAATATAGCATAGAAAAACCTCAAGAAAAGTACTCAACGCCTTGAAAAAGAGATAATATCAGATAATAATCCTCTTCAAGGGGGAAACCTCCTTTTACCCCACTTAAATGTTCAAGTACAAGATGATTCAAAATGAAAATGTCTCCTTGGTATATATAGGAGACTAGGAGGTTTTAATGGCCTAAAGCCGACATAAATAAAATAACATTAATAATCTAAATCAAAACTAATGGCCTAAATCCGACATAAATAAAATAACATTACTAATCTAATATGCCCAAATTAAGTGGTAATGAGCCAATATTAGGGCTATATTAGGGCTTAACATCCAAGTGGAGACCTTAGGGTTTGAACACCTAAAGGAAATGTATTGAGAGGATCCAAATTTTAAGGAATATTATGAGGCATGTAAGAATCCTTTGCTGGGAGACATAGGCCCATGGACATAATATTTGATCCAGGATGGATTATTGTTCAAAGGGAGCCAACTATGCATACCAATATTCTCAATGAGAGATAACCTATTGAAAGAGAAATATAGTGGAGGTTTAGTTGTACAATTTGGTCATCATAAGGCATTTGCATAGTTGAGAAATTCATATGATTGGCTGAGCATGAGGGAAGAGGTGAAAATATTTGTGAACAAATACATAATTTTCCAATATGAAAAAGGAAGACAACAAAACACTTGTTTGTATCATCCATTACCAATTCTAGAAAAGCCATGGGATGCAATCAATATGGATTTTGTATTGGGATTGCCTAGAACCTATAAAGGGAGTGATTCCATATGTGTTGTGGTGGAAATATTTTAAAAAATGGCACACTTCATACCATTCCAGAAAACAAACGATGCTACATACATAGCCAATTTGTGTTTCAGAGAAGTGGTGAGACTACATGGATTTCCTAGGAGCATAGTCTCAAACATAGACACAAAATTTGTAGGACACTTTTGGAGAACTCAATGGAAAAGGCTGGGGACAAACTTGTTCTTTAGTTGAACATATCACCCTCAGACAGATC
>JASDQU010107410.1:135786-145973 GCA_032191745.1 Picea mariana | reverse complement strand
ACAAGATGATTCAAAATGAAAATGTCTCCTTGGTATATATAGGAGACTAGGAGGTTTTAATGGCCTAAAGCCGACATAAATAAAATAAAATTACTAATCTAAATCACAACTAATGGCCTAAAGACGACATAAATAAAATAACATTACTAATCTAATATGCCCCAATTAAGTGGTACTGAGCCAATATTAGGGCTTAACAGATCTACTCATATCAAGTCTTCTTTCATCTATTGATGCCCTAGTTTTCAAGCTAGGACATAACCTATCAAACATACCTAGATCCATGCTTTAGAAAAAAAAATTCCACTTATCTTACTTCTACAGAGCACAAAGCTTTCAGATCTAGAATTTTCCTACTATTCTTACCTTTATCAGAGCACAGAGCTTACATATATTACCTATTTTCTTCAGATCTGACCTCTTTTATTTACATATGACCTTCCTCTTATCACCAAGATTCACAGGTTAAGTAAAATACTATTCACTAGGGCAACAAATCTAGGTACAGAGATTTCACAAATTCAGGAGGAATCTTTGCACAAAGCTTCTTCTTTCTCAGTTCCCAACAATCACAGTTTCAGGTCCCGACAATGGCACAGGGGAAGACCTAGGGTTCAATGCTACAACAACATACAAACAAAACCCTAACTACCGACCCTTTCAACAACACCTGCAAAGAAAATGAAGTCTCACCCGAGGTAGAGGCAGGGGTGGTTGCAGGACTCAAGTGTCTGCATCCTTAGCTGGGACACAGATATGTGATTATGATACTTAATAGATAAATTAGCACCGTCAAGTCCTCAATATGCAATCAATATCTACTTTGCTGATAAAACAGAGCTTCATAGCATTCAAACTGATCTAATGTAATTAAGCACTTAGCAAAAATAGATGGATCAGATCTAGTAGAAGCAAGAACTAAACACATTCATAGAAGTCAGATCTAACATTCATAGCACAAAGCATAAACAAATCTATCAAAGAACTTAACAAGAGAAGTTATAAACACATCAAGACAAGTACAAATCAGAACAACAAGTGTTTACGTTTTTCACCCCCACCCTGGGGCTACATTCACCAACTCTTCTTCTTTATTGTCTTCAGTCAATAGGTTACATGCATAGATCCTCTGAACCCTTCTTCGCATAGGACAAATGATCTACGCAGCTCGCTAGATCCTTCTTCCTTGCGTTACAACACAAAGCCTTCCATTGTCTATTACAACCACTTGCACTTATCTCTGTAAGTCTCTTACATTCATGCATAAAGAACTTATAGAGTATACTTGCATTTAGCATACATTCAAATCGCATAGATGCACCTCTACTTCTATCTAGCCTAAGCATCTATTTATATATTACAAAATAGGCCTAAACATTTTTAAACCCATGGGCCGACATCCCATTATCATTACATATTACCACATCCCAAAAAGGAGGGCAGTGGAAACCCCTTCGGATATGACTGAAATTGTAAGGAGAATCATGGTCGAATTACAGAGTTGCAAGGCCGACAATGAGAGATTGATAAAGGAGGAAGAAAATAAAATGGAAATTAATGCAGTCTTGTTGTAAAGCTTACCCGTCATAGAGAGACAGTTGCAACATGGAGCTGCAACCAGTCATGTGGACTGACGACACATGAAGAGAAGTCAAAGTCCACATGAGATACAAAAACATGGTCCCATAAGTGACCACACTAGGAGAAGTACCTTGAAGAGGATCCAACCTGGAGACAGGGGACACTCATTGGGAGAGTCCTCTAGAAAGGAAACTCCCAACTCCAAGGGATCTTCTAGTAGAAAAACTAGCTCACATTCTCAAAGAAAAAAGAATTTCAAGAGTCATTACCCTGAAGAGTTAAAGAAATCCAAACCACCCTCTTTCGATGGAGAGATTGAGAAAGGGGAAGAGGAAAAAGATTCACTTCTTGGGTTAAAGAAGTACTTAAGAGTCCATGACTACTCCAAAAACTTGAAGGCTCGAATACCCATCTTCAACCTAAATGGAAAAGCTTCCATTTGGTGGGAAGACCTTAAGAATGTGAAAGGAATCCATGAAGAGGAAACATCATGGAAACAATTTGAGAAACACTTCTAGAAGAAGTATTTTCAAACAAATACTTTGATGGGAAGAATAAGGAGTTTTACGAACTCAATATGTGACAACTCATCATAGAGGAATATGCCAATAAAATCCTTTAGTTGTTGAGGTATGTACCCTACATAAAGGATGAAAAGTTAAAGGTATAACGATTTATTAGTGGGTTACCGCAGACCTACCAGAACATGATTGACTTTGGCGAGCCAAAGACCTTACAAGACACTATCCGGAAGGAAAGGTATTGTTATGAACAACTTAGGAGTCATATAGACCCTCACGAGCACTGGAAGAAGAAGAGAAGTTAGGGATTCAATAATAAGGGGTTCAAATCCTCAAGATTTAAGAGAAATAGGAAGGACTCTAGGATAAGCCTTCCTACTATAAGTATATATCAACAAAATTTCCTCTCCCATAGTGGAAATAAACCTTTTGAAGCAACCCTAGGAAAGATCGATAACCCAAATAAGGAACCCTTGAAATGTTGGGGTTGTGGAGAAGAACATATAGTGAGGGACTTTCCACATAGACAAAAAAATAGTAGGAGAGTCTACAATATCCAAGAAGCTACCACGGTCATTGATGTGACTAGGAGCATGCCATAGACTTATGCATCTTTGGATAATAAATAAGTCGACCATCAAGCTTCAGTGGTGGAGATGGAAGGTATGATCACCAATCATCTAGTTACCATTTTAATTGACCCTATTTCTAATTTTAGTTATGTGGCCCCTCAAACTGTTGATAAGTGTAAACTACAACTAGTTAGACATGCTAAGCCATGGTTGGTACAACTAGCCACTGGAACCAAAAGACAAGTAGCAGAGGTCATACCATATTTCCAATTCATCATGGATGGATTGCTTGCCCAATCTACCCTTAACATACTCCCCCTAGGATATTATGACTTGTTGATTGGTATGGACTAGATAGCTTCTTATAAAACTAAGTTGGAGTGTTACCATAAAAATTTGGAGTGTGTAAATGAAGACGGAAGAAAGATAACCCTTCAAGGGATTCAGAAGCTTGTCTCAGTGAGATGAATATTAGCGCTTCAATTGAAAATGTATTGCAGGAAGGGATGTCCTGTATATGAAATACAGGTGTTGGAATTTGTTGAGGATGAAAAACCGAACCTAGAATACCACCCCATATTAAGATATTATAGAGACATGTTTACATAAGAGGTATCGAATCTACCTCCGAGAAGAGACATTGAATTATCCATAAAGCTTGCACCAGGAGCAATGCTAGTGTCTAGGAAACCCTATAGGATGAGTACACCCGAGCTAGTTGAGCTCAAGCTACAACTAAAGGAAATGATGTAAAAAGGATACATCCGACCCAGTGTGTCTCCATGGGGAGCACCAATCCTGTTTTTGAAGAAGAAAGATAGCACACTCCGACTGTGCATAGATTATTGACAACTCAATAATACAACCATAAAGAACAAGTGCCCCTTACCAGGAATCAATGACTTGTTCGACCAATTTGGGGGTTATTTCATTTTCTCAAAGATTGACTTAAGGTATGGATACCATCAAGTCTGAATCAAGGATGAAGACATCCACAAAACAATCTTCAGGACCAGATATGGTCACTATGAATTTGTGGTGGTTCCATTTGGGTTAACCAACGCCCCCGCCACTTTTATGTGCTTGATGAATAATGTACTCAACAAATTCCTAGACAAATTTGTATTGGTTTTCATTGATGATATCCTAATCTAATCTAAGAACATAGAGGAGCATGAAGAACATCTTATACTTGTACTTCAAGTACTAAGAGAACATCACTTCTACGCTAAGTTTAACAAGTGTGACTTTTTCTAGAAGCAAGTCGATTACTTAGGACATGTTATTTCTAAAGAAGGAGTGCCAGTAGACCTTGAAAATAAAATATTGGCCTACTGTTGTAGGGAAATTTACCCTATGGAAAGGTGAATATATTCTTGGATTCTAGACCCCTATACCAAGACAACAAACATGATAACATTGGACACTAAAATTCCTTTGAATCTAACTAACTAATCAGAAAGAGAAGGAGAAGGAATAAAGTGTGATTCACCTTATTCCAATGTTTTTCCTCGCTGCTCCAACTTGATCTTGATCTTCGAGCTCCTTATCATTGTTTGACACCTACAATGCAATGGACAATGAGACAAAGAAATTGTACTCTACTCTATAATATTAGTCCAATAAAATCTATCTATAAGACAAACATATGTAAAGAGACATAGGTTAGAAGGAAATAGGAAAAGCATTATATTAATGAAAAATCTTAAAGAAATACTTACTGACTGTAGATGCAGTTGCAACAGCTTCCCCAAGTCCTCCTCATCCAACCCTTACACAAAGATCCTAAAATAATAGGTTTGATATCCTAAATATTTCTCACAAGACCATATGTTTGATACCTCAAATCTCCACCATTCTTTCTTCTCCATGGAAATCCCTCATTATATAGGTTTTGGAGGCTTAACCACCATGGAGGGGATCACTCATCAGATCCACTAAAATGGGATTTGAAAGATATTTAGGGATAAAATATCTCTTAAGGATTTTTGGGAGGAAATATCTCTCAAGGATTTTAAGGAAGAAATATTTCAACCATCCATGAGATTGTCCACCTTCCTTAAAAAATATGAAACCAAATGTGAGGTGGATTCTCACACTTAATTAATTTATTTTTCAGGAATATTAATAATAATTCATGTGCACTTGGTATTTTGGCCTTCATGTAATATATCCCTCATCCACATTGACTAGGGATTGTGACATAGGTTATTCCATGGTGTCAAGGTGTATGACACACTTATATGACACTTACGATGCTTATGGCGAGGTACCTAGGTGTGCAAGTTTCATGTGTAACATAATGCCCCCTAAAGTGTGAGATCAGAAGAGAGAATGATGGATGAAACACTTTATAAATCTTTAATGAAAGGTGTGGAGTTGGAGAACCTGAAAGAAGATGCAAACAACCATCAAACAATATTAATATATGTTCCATTTCTGAGGCAGGCATACCTATGCTTGGATATGAGATGAATCAATGCATGGTTGTCGACCAATACACTGCAGATCCATGAAAAATATTGATTAAGGATATGGCCACCAGAGATAAAATGTGGATCCATAGCTCCATGACATGAACTTATTGTAGCCACAAGAAATAAACAGTGGAGCTACGAGATGATAAAACATAGCCACGTACCAATAAAATGTGGATCTATGTGATAGTATATTAACATGCTCAAAATATCTTCTTCGTAGCTTGGGAAAGTAGATAATAGAGTGAATGATCAACCCAGGGTCTTCATCCCAATCCCTATGTGGTACAAATCTAGCCATGTTAATAGATGTTTTGATTTTGAACATGGTAGAAACCACTTGATTATCGGTCATTGAGGTAAACCATTAAAAAGTGCGAGGGAAATCACCAGTGATGTCAATGACTCCCAAGGTACCATACTACAATCCAATGAATGTGAATAAATGATATGAAGTCGAACATTCGTGGAATCATCCGATCAGAGGTTAATGATATAAACCTACCATCTAAGGTGAGGAGGCTCATCATTGAGGCATGCAGGTTCCAAGGTACTAACTAGTTTCTAAGTCTAATTCTTGGATGATGTGTTGAAGTTGACAAGAAAAGACTCGTCGAAGGAGGGCCTTGATGTATCCCCCATCAGTGACATGAAACTGAAATAGGAAAGTGATGTAATATGGTCAATTGAATGAGTATGAACTAACACAGGAAATGGAAACTTGAAATACTGTAGATGGATTGTTTGAATTGAATCTTCCCTTGAACATGATGAGGCACAACAACTGACTTAGTAGAATTGACTTGATGAGTATTAAAAAGGTAATGTGATGAAAATAAGAGCACTCTTTGACTGGATGAAAAACTATGGAAACACATGGAATTGGTATGATTCATAGACAAGCAAATTACCCAACTATAAGATGAGACGCAAATAGGTGCTATGTTCAAGGGTGACAAAAGATGCCATAAAGTATTTTCGAAAACTTGACCCACTTCCTTCAATTTTTCTCCCACCCAGATAAATGAGTACGTCTTTTTAATTTGACTAGCTCGAGGAGGGTAACACATGCTCGATATAATTCAACTTCGGTAATTTCCTCTTCCTTTGTTTAACGAACTGGAAGAATTAAGGGTTTGCTCCCATATGGGCCCTTCAATGTGTAGTTTAGCGAGTCCATAGAAGGAAAAAAAATGGTTTTTCTTGTTTAGAGAGTCTGAAAATAACTTAAAGGTGACTCCAGGGTTGTCCTTTTTCGTAATTTTAGTCTCACAAGCATGAAAAAGAGATAAACTACCACTCGAAAGACACCCTTTCAAACCTTTTAACAAGTGTGAAAGGAAGCAAGATCACTAAACTATATTTTCATGTTTAGAGAGTTTGAAAAGAGATTAAACGAGACTTCGGGGGGTTCCTTTTTAATATAACCTTTACTAGTCTGAAAAAATGATAAAAGTCTACTCAGTTACTTTCTCATGTATTTACGAGAATGATAAAGAACAAAGACTAAGCTTGGTATTGGTTTCATTTTTACACAATATTGAAACAAAATAAAGCTGTTCTTGTAAATTTCCAATGTAATTTCCAAAGGTAGGGATACCCATGGATGGTTGGTACTCTTCCCCCAACTTGAAAATATAGTGGCTTAAGCCCAGAATGATAATCAAAGTCTAGATACATGCCCCCCCATGATTCATTTAATTCATCGACTTTGAGGTTGTCACCAATTTGTGTGCTAGATGGAGAAAAAGGATAAGGGTTGATGAAATCAAGGTTCAAATACGAGACCTAATGAAAGAATCGACTCGACATCTATGAGAGATAGAAAAGACTCAACTCGATATCTACAAGATCTAGTGAAATACTCGACTTGATGGGAGAGGTGACTGTTTCATTTTTTAACAAGCTTGAAACAGGAAAAGAACTATGTTGAGGGCTCCGGGTTCAATGCCCATATTTCTGTTTCATTTTTTAACGAGCTTCCACATAGAAGAAAAAATATACTCGTGGATTTTTTTTCATTTTTTAACGAGCTTTCCATAGAGAAGAAAAACTATGCTCATAGCTTATGTTTCATTTGTAACGAGCTTTCCACAATGAACAAAAACTATACTTGCAACTTCTTATTGATCATGGCTTCTAAGAGGACAATGCTCTGGAAGGAATACATGTCAAGGGACAAACGTCGATCATGGCTTCCAAGAGATCTTTGCTAGATGGAAGAAAAACACTCTAGAAGGAATACATGTCAACGACCTTGATAAGGGTAGGGAGATCTCACTCTAATATCCCTATCGAAGAGATGACCATGTCAACTACCAGATCTAATTCAGGAGAAGGGAGATATTCCCTCTCGTGTAGGGTTGAATGCATGGGGAAGGTCATTACATAATTAATCTGTGGTGGGGTGGACATCACTGGCATGTAAGGACTGTTCAGAGAAGGCAGATGATTGACCATTAGATGAGGGTAAATGAATGAATGTTGGTCGATTGTTACTATGTTTCTAGTGTGAGGGAAACCCAACACTCGAAATAGAGTGGACATAAAATCTCTCATAACGTAGACATAGTCTCGCCCAAGGAGTAGGTTAAATTCCAAGGGATCGTGAACTACCATCACATCGACACATACCATTTTTCCTCCCAATGTAAATGAAAACTGAGGAAGGATCCCCAAAGTTTGACTAATTATTCTTTCAAAGGTCAACAGATTCTGAGTCACGGGCGCAAGCTGTGGTGAACCAAAATATTTCCAAGAATTTGTGGATAAGATGATAACAGAAGCACCTTTGTCTATCATAGTGTCTAAGGAACATCCCGACCACAAACTTGTACTATAATATTGAAAGGAATTTTAGAGGGAAGACGAGGGTCAGTTAGTGCACACCTGTAAAAAAGGATGGCCTCATTACTTGGAGGGGGTTCCACAGGAGAAGGAGGAATTCACCCCAGCATGGTATATTCTGTATCAACAAGAAAAATGTTGGAAGTATCAGGTTTACTCTATAGAGGGAGAGTAGTATAGACCGATGAAAGGATCAGATTGACCACTTGGGTTTCATTCTCCAATGGGAGAATGGGGTCGATGGATGGAAATAGATCAATTGCTTGGATTTCATTCTATATCAAGAGAGTGGGATCAACTGAGGATTGGATCAAATTGATCAAGGATGGGATTGGATCGACCACTTTTTCAACTGGTTCAACTAAGGACGTGACCATATTGACTACCTAATCAACCAGAATGATCGACGAAGGGATAAGATTGATCATTTCATAAAATACAGGTGGGTTGAGAGAGGGCCTATGATAAGAAGCCAAAAGTTGAGGTTAGGAAACAATCACGTTTTCTACTAATTTCTAGGATTTATCCATACGAGGGAAAATATGAGTTTGATGACTCCTTATACATAACCTACACGAGAACTTGACTCTACTTTTCTTCTTCCCAACGGTATCCTGACTAGTTGGCAGGAGATCAAAAACATGTTGTTCAGAGGATGACTATATGGGCGGATGAGGGTGTGTAGACCATGCTTCTATAACCTTGGATACACCAAGGAAAACCTTAATAAGATGACTACCCTTATAAATCCTGCAAGGGTACTTGGGCTCACGGGTTGTTTGGGTAACTTTGGCATCAAGATTCACAGTATGATTATCAATAACTAGTTGTTTTCTGACATGTCTGGCAGTGGTTAGAAGATTGGACCCTTGCTTATTTTTCTTCTTATTATTCTTCCTTTTATTCTTCTTATTACCCACCAAGTTACTAGCTTTAGAGATTTCACTCAGCGAAGAATATGAAATAGAATAAGACCTTTCAATTGGAGAAGGTGAAGAAGCTCTTACTGGTGAAGAAGGTGAAGGATCAATGTGAGCTTGATTTTCTAGGGGGGAAGTTCTTAAAACTGAAGCACTTCCTACATTCAGTATTACTGAAGTGGAAAACAACCATACTGATAATCCAATTGTGAGACTTGGAAGGCTCAAAGTAGCGATGTAAGGAGGACCAATGTTTCTGTAAAAAGGAAAAACAAATCTTCCCCAGAGTAGGGGTTGTTTCATCGGTCATTCTGGGAACTGACGACATTAAAAATAGATCCAACCTAGAGTCTCCTAAGGAAAAATAAACAACACACACTTAAAATATAGGAAGCAAGAAAACAAACGAAACCTTCTCACAAGGAAATCCAACGTTGTGAGAAAAATGTAAGAAGGGGATGAGATAGAGCGGGTGGAAAAGCTACATTGAAGACCTTCTTAATGGACTTACACCCTGGTGAAATCTCCCACACATAATCATGGGTATACCCTCCAAGGAGCCCAAGTGAGTTTGGTCAACGTCGATTCCAGGTACCGTGAAGATTTTCCCCTCCAAAGTCACCTTGTGTAAATAGCCTAAAGTGATAGGCTACTAAGGTTACCAAGTACGAAAATGATGATAGGGGAAGCAGTCAATATTTCGATCCACGTGCAAGGGCAGGGTATCTAATCCTAAAATCGCCTCAAGAAGGTCCACGCCAGATTTTCTTCTCAAGTGACCCCTAATAATACGTGCAATATCTACACTAAGACAAACACAGTAGGGTGAGTAAGTCTACCGACCCTAATGTGACGTCATGATTGACCCTTGTGTTAGAAGGGCTTCCCAGGAAAAAATGTAGCAAGCGGATTTAAACTCTCCCCATCACAAGATACTATGTAAGTTTATAGCTTTGGAAAGTTATCTTTCACACCTATTCCAAAGCCCTACACCCTAAGCTAATGTAGGTTTGCTAACAGAGAATATAAAAATTTCTAATGAATTTTTATAATTTCTTTATTTTAAAGTTGTTGTTTACTCAAGAAAAAAATGGCGTGGACTAAATGGTGTTTTGATCGACTCTAAACAATGCAAAGAAATGCGAATGCAAATATTTCACTTTGATGAAAGCTATATTACGAGAAGGAGAAAACGTTTATCATTCGCAGATGCACAATGTTTCAAAATTTTATTAAACTCATCAATATCAAGATCCTCAAGAAATTATC
>JASDQU010107410.1:96867-113344 GCA_032191745.1 Picea mariana | reverse complement strand
AAGAATGTCATGTTATATGTTAAAAGAGAAACAACACTTATAAATACCATGAAAATTTCATTATGTGTTTTTGTTACACTAATAAGAATACACTTTTTTAACTTAAAAATTAAGAGATATATATTTATTAATTATTCAAAAAATTAAACACCATTTTTAAAAATATAATATAATTTGATAAAATATAATCATTACTATGAGGATGATCCATATAAATCCAAATATTCATTAAAAATAAAAACTATACCAATTAAATAGTAAAACTGCTCACAAAAATCCTTATAAGCACTATTACAATGAATTCCCAAACACTTAAAATATCTGGTCGCAATACAACCTTTATTTTATGTCATAGAAAGGGTTACACCTAAGTTCATTATAAATGGCGTTCTCTAATTGTTCTAACTTTGTTTTTTTTTCTATAAAAGATAATTGTTGTTGATCCATGTGTATTTCTTTTATTATTTTATATGAATCTCTGCATTTGCAAAGTATGGTTTTTATGATTTAATTCAGAGTTAAAAAATTTAAGTGGTATATTCTAGTTGGCGATTAGCGATGCTACAAGACTTGTATATGTACTAGTATATGGACATGTCCTGTTGGTATAATTGTTCAAACTTGTGATTTATGGGGGTAGCGTTAACCTATGACTTCAATATTATACAATGATGACTTCAATGTGACTTCACATTTAAGGATATAGTTTTTGTTTGAAGTGTTTTTCTAGATTCCTATTTTCTCTTTATAGCTTATCTCCCAATGAGGTGTCGATGTGGGAACAACTAAGATGCTTTCAATCATGTATTATATATGTGTATCATTGAATGAATAAAACGAGAGAGTGTGGTTTTATGTATTAAGGCCTTTTCCAACAAATGTTTCATCTCTCATCTTTCTTTTGCTCTATATTTTATGAGAGGAGGTCATTCTATAGAGTAATGATAATATTAAATCATTATTGCAACTAAATTTATGGAGAAATTGTGGCGTGATAAAGAATTATAAGATAAGAAAAAATTAAAATACTACAAGGAGATGATCAACTCTAATGTACGAGATCAAAATTCTATCTCTATTTTAGCTATTTTAAAGGAGAAAATCAATATTGTTAAATAAGAACAAACGCCCGTGAGGTTCATAGAAAAATATGACATTGGATGATTCTTAAAAAATCATACGTTGAAATACTTTGTCATATTTGTGACACTAAGGGGGTTGAAGTTGAAAATCACTTTCTCTAAGAATGTCTTGCATAAACCCACATTAAGTGTCAATTTCAAAGCATTTGTTACAATTACCGACCTTCCTAACTTTTTAAATCATCAAAACTATGGTGATTTTGGAATGTTTTTCTTAAAACTCTTTGAACACACAAATAAAAATTTAAATTAAGCCAAATAATTATTTTCCGTTTCTTAAAATAGAAAAATGTTTGATATCAATAGAAATTAATAACCATCATCGTTATCTTAAAATTTTAGTTATCCAAATTTCATATTAATTATATAAACAATAATAATCAAATTTACAAAAATGAATAATATTATACTAAACTTACACACCACATAAATTTAAAATTAAATTGATTCATATACACCACATAAATTTAAAATTAAATTAATTCATATAATTGTTATTTACTCTAATTTTATATTATTTATATAAACAATTATAATGCATTATAATTATTTTTTTATTAATATTATATTATAATACAATAGATAAATTGAAACCCTTACGATAAATTTAAACCCTTACGTTTTAATTATCCTAAAACATTTTTAAACTTCATTTTAAAATTTTTACAAATTTAAATATGATTTCAACCATCAAATTGTTACATTGCTTTGAAGAATAATTGATATAATATATTTCCCTTATTCTTTTATTATTTTAAAGTGTTATAATTAGTTTTTATTATTATTAAGATGATGATGATTAACGCCCACTAAGACCAAATTGGTCTATCGGACCTTAAGAGGGTAAGTGATTACTTGTGATTCTAGAGAATTTTGTTTCTCTGCTTGAAAAGCATTAAGAGAGGCTTTCCAAGATCACCAAACTTTTGTTGAGTTAAGAGGTCATGAAGGTTGGTAGTATGACAAATATTTTGAAAATGAGATCTAATATGGGTATAGGTTGGACAATCTAAGAGAAAACGATTTTCATCTTCAACCTTCTTAGTGTCACAAAGGTGACACACTCTTTCATCCCACAGCATTTTAGGAATTGACCAATGCCCAATTTCACTATGGAGCTCGTGAGAATTTGTTCTTATCTTAGAAATGATTATTTTTTTCTTTACACTTGGAAAAAAAGATAGATAATTTTTATCTTCTATATTAGGGTTGATTACATCCTTATAATACTTTATTTTATTTTCTCCTCTCACTCTTTATAACACCATATTTGCTCCTTCAATTTTGATTTGATGTTTTTTTCAATAGTATCTTTATTCTGAAAAATGGTGTCTTTCATGATTCCCCAATAGTTTAGCCAAGATTGAGCATCTTTATGCCATCCTCGCTTGAGTCAATGGTGGTTATGACTCAATTTTGAAGCAATTTTAGGAAGCCTCGTGTCTTCCATGTTATTTAACTTGTTCTTATACATTATGTATATAGTCATAGCCATGCTCTTAATGGGGGAGAGGCTTGTTTCTAAGAGGAAGATGGGATAGGGCACATTTCCTATAATTTTGAGATTATAGGTTATAAAATTCTTTTGTATTTGCTCTATTTTTCTCCGGGATTCACAAGAGATACTACAACCCTAAATTTCATATCCATAAATAATAACAAGTGTGACAAGAGTCTCAAAGAGGAGTTTCTTCTTATCCCAACTACAAAGATCAGTTGATTTACAATTGTTTTCAAGCCCATAATAATCTTTTCATCCCCAATAATCCTTGTCTCAATGCTATGATTCCAATTGAGCTTGTGGTGAATATCAATTCCAATATATTTTTATGAAGTCACTTCATCCAAGTTGTTTTTGTCATATATGAAGGTATCATAAAGGATCTTATTGGATTTAATAATCATGACCTTAGTCTTATCAATATTAACGATCATAGCCATATTGGAGCAAAATTCCTTGAGGATTATTAGTTGGCTTTCAAGATCATGGGGACTCCTTTCCATAAGAATGATATCATCAACATAAAGAGGAAGATTTATGACTATACCAGTGGGAGTAGGGCCGACTGATCCAGATTATTTTTGGCACGAAATGAGAGCAGAGATATAATAAACAAATGTACAAAGATATCTTGGATATCCAATAATATCACATAAATGTATTAGAGATGAAACCATAAACACATATATACAGTAATACATAATTTTCTATTAATGAGCGAAAATGTACAAAGACTTTAAAAATATAGAGTGAAGGACTCACTAGAATGGTGGCAACTTATCTCTAAGAAGAGATGTGATGGCTACTCGCATCCGTGAGAATATGATTTTACAATGAGGCTCCAAAGGCCTTTTTATAATAAAGAAAATCCAAAACCCTAACCCCAGAAGATGAAAAGTCAACAGTTTTGTGGACCTCGTTTTCGGTAGTTTGGTGTATCAACTTCCCGGGGGCGTAACTTTGGCATACGATCTTCGTCTGGGCGCACAATAGCTTGTTGGAAAGGTATTGTCTAGGCGATTCATTTTAAGGGATCAATAAGAGCCTTAGTCTATCATTGAGAGCCTAGATCCTGAAAAAACTTCCTCAAAATGGCTCTGAAAGTTAAAAACTACTAAAAATAGTAAAATACCAAAATTGCCAGAAATTTGTTTTGAGCTAGTTGGAAAAGGTGGGTGGCCACCGATATCCACCTAGATCAATCCTCCCTCCTTAGGAATAAATAGTCTCCATTGCGTTGAGTTCTCAGGGGAGAGGGAAAAGCATTTTCTAAATCTACATCTTGATGAGTTGTTTGCCTTGTTGGAGAATTTTTGTTACTTACGTTTTTGAAGGTTTTCACGAACCTGTGGCTAGAAGGGTTGGACCTTTTTAACCAGTATGACTACATGAGATGTATGTATACAGAAGGAATCTTTATTCTTTGTTGCAGTATTTTTGACCTGGTTCTGTTGTATAGAAGGTGCTTGGGCCAAGACTATAGTGGTTGCAGTATCCTTCTGTTCACCTTTTGAACAAATTGTGAAGAAACTAAATTTTATAGTATGGGATGCTACCTTGCGACACTATTTAGGTGGGACAGTAGTCAGAACCACCTCTGGTATCCTGTAGAGATGACCCCCCAGAGTAAGAATGACACTACGGGGTCAATACTTATAGATAGCATGGCACTTCAACATATCTGGCCGGCCCAATAGAACATCACAGACATTCAGTGGGGAGACGTCACAAAATACCTCGTCCTCGAAGGGGTGAATTTCGTATGGCAATCGACACTGTTGGATGACAAAAAGATCTTGTCCCCAGTGAAGCCAACCAATGTTGTATGGTTTTGGGTGTGGTGTTGTCAAAAACCCCAACTATTTGATGACTTGCCTGAGATTAGGTTCTTTTGGCTTCCGCTATCAACAATAAAATGCAGTGGGGTCCCCTTCACCCACATCTGTGAATGAAAAAGGTGCTCCCCCTCTTCATGATCTTTTGGTTCTTCTAGTTGAATTTATGTGGTCGTGACAATAGAAATGGGGTCTACATCAATGATCTGTCTTCTTTCAGTATTTTTTGAATCAGGGTTTGACTCATTTTCTTTGATTTTGACCACCAATGACTGTTTTGAGAGACATTGATCAGTATTGTGCTAGGGGATTTTGTGGAAATCACACCATTTTCTGGTGTCCCTCTTCATCTTCCCGTGACCCTTCTTTTCCTATGGCTTGGATTGGTTTTCGGGAGACTGTTTGTTAGATCTATCTTTATCATACTTTGTTTGTTGTGGATTTGCAGAACCGAACTCCCGTTTGTTCTGTGATTACATTTCTTCTCGATTTTAACAAAATATCGATAAGCAGCTTCGAGTGATGAGATGTTCAGAAAATCCACTTCAGTTTGGATGTATCTATGTAGAACCCCACAGTATTTCAGAACCAAATTTCGTTGAGAGTCTTTGATACCCATCTTGTTGTGTAAGGTATGGAAGGTATTGGTGAAATCCAGAACTTCTTGGCCGCTCTCTTTCCATATTGTGATCCATCTCATATATTGGTCCTCATAGTTTCCAAAAGGTTAATATTGTTCCTTTACCGTGTCCAAAAACAAATCCCAAGTGGGATCGACCCCATATATTGAAGACTCTTCTGTGGAACTTTGATCCGAGTAAGTTTCCCACCAATTTTTGACATAGTGGAGAGCTTTAAGGAATGCGAAGGTGATCTTTTTTGTGTCGGAAAAATGGTGAATAGATAAATAACCTTCTAGCATATTTAACCATTTGTCTAGGGAATCTGAATCTATCTGACCTTCAAATACGAGAATATTAGAATTAACTGTACCTTGAACGAAGAGGTTCTTCCAAAGTGGCTATTTGATGAAGATGCACTTGTTTCTATTGGCAGGCATTGAAGGATGTGGGAAAAATTCTCCATCATTTCGTCGCTTTGTCGCGTGAGAGCTTGCTCAAGTAATAGATAGATAGAATTGTTTGCTCCATAATTTTTATTTTCTTTTGCCATGGAGGGTTTCTTGGGCTTGCGAGAGCGATTTTCTTCAAGAGAGACAATATTGAGACCCAAATTTCTATAATCATACCTCATTGGGGACATGCAATGAAAAAAATGATCAAGAGCAAATTGATCTGATACCACTGATCCAGATTATTTTCGGCACAGAATGAGAGTGGAGATATAATAAAGGAATGTAGAAAGATATATTGGATATCAAATAATATAACATAAATGTATCAGAGATGCAACCATAAAAAAAAAGATACAGTAATACACAATTTTCTATTAATGAGCAAAAATGTATAAAGACTGTAAAAATACAGAGTGAAAGACTCGCTAGGATGGTGGCAGCTTATCTCTTAGAAGAGATGTGATGACTACTCGTATATATGAGAAGATAATTTTACAATGAGGCTCCAAAGTCCCTTTTATCATAAATAAAATCCAAAACCATAATCCTAGAAGATGAAAATCCAATAGTTTTGTGGACCCCGTTTTGAATATTTTGGTGTATCAACTTCCTGGGGGCGTAACTTTGGAATATAGTCTCCGTTTGAGGTGCACGATAGCTCGTTGGAAAGGTATCATCATGGAGATTCATTTTGGGGGCTCAATCAAAGACTTTGAATATCAATGAGAACCTATATCCTGAAAAACCTTCATTTAGGCCCTCAAAATGGCCCTAGAAGTTAAAAACTGTTAAAAATAGTAAATTACCAAAATTACAAGAAAACTATTTTGAGATAGTTGGAAAAGGTGGGTGGCCACCAATATCCACCTGGATCACTGAAACAACATTCTTTTTCTCAGAAATCTTCTAACTTGTCAATGTATATGCCAAAGAGGGTTGGGGACAAGGGACAACCTTGTTTGACTATGATATTGCAGTTAATCTCTTTTGACCATCTCTTAGTGTTTTTGAACTTAGAAATAACATTGTCATACATCCTTATTGTAGCATCCCTCAACCCGAGATACATTGTTATCTCTTCCAACCTATTCCAAAGGCTTTTCCTAGGAACCATGTCAAAATATTTTCTAAAGTCAACAAAGCAACAAAAAAGAATGGTTTTAGTATTGTGAAAGTCCTCTGCAATGATTTTAAAGGTAACAAGATGGTTCAAAGTTGAATGATATATCTTAAACTCGACCTGGTGTTTATCTCTTTTACCGTCGGTTTCTAGCCAAAGGATAATCTTCTTTTCCAAAATAATTCCATAAAGTTTGGCTAAAATAGAGCTAATCATAATGGTCGTATAATTAGAGGGAATGTTTTTATCCCCATTTTTAAAAATAGGAACAATGAGGCCTTGCATCCAAGGTTTAGGGAAGCCCTGCTTCACTACTTAATTGAAGAGATTATGTATGTCAGGGATAAGGATTGACCCTCTGATTTTAAAAATTTCATCTTGGTAGCCGTCAATGTCCTTAGCTTTCCCATTTGCAAGCCACTT
The DNA here is from genome assembly GCA_032191745.1 of Picea mariana. NCBI lineage: Eukaryota > Viridiplantae > Streptophyta > Pinopsida > Pinales > Pinaceae > Picea > Picea mariana. Next base: position 106,248 of record JASDQU010107410.1, on the reverse strand, counting down.
AACCCCGAACTCTATGTCATCTAAAGAAAAAATTTATTCCTTTGTAGGGACAATAGGAATGGTGTCCATGGAATTACGGAAGTTGTAAATAATTTTAAGGTAGGAATTTCAGTCCCTTAAGGGAATCCTATTATTTTCTTCAGTATTGAGTTTTATAATTTGGCTCCAAAACTTCTTAGGATCCATCTTATATAGTTGTCAAAGTTTTTATTACCTTTTATTGATATAGTACCTTTTTGTCCTTTTGATTAGGGATTTTTATGTATTGATCTTATCAATTTTTAAGGACTCATTAGAAGCATCCCTAATGGTTTTCCTAGCAATTTTACATTATTTATCATACCAAGGGATGGTCGTTCTATTATTATTTTTATAGGACACCTCAAAACAAAATTTGTTAATAGAAGTGGAAAGGGTAGTTCTAAAATTATGATAGAGTTCTTCAATGTTGTCCGTATAAGTTAGGATATTTAATTTACTATTTAAATCCTTTAAGAAAATGTCAACTTTACTTTTTTCAAATTGCAAATTCCTTTGATTATCATAATTATCTTCAATGGCGCTGCTATGCATGGAAAAATTTAGTGTTAGGGTTAAAGGTTTATGATCAGAGTGAGGCTCATGGTCATTTAAAAGGTCAAAAAATTATATTTGCTTGTAAACAGGGATATCATATATCACATAATCTACAACACTACCACCCAACTCATGAATACAAGTCATCTTGTTGGAGTTTGACCACTTCATTACTCCATTGAAAATTATTAGGTCTTGAGAGTTGCATAGCTTTACCAACTCAGTACCAAACAAATTCCAATTAGGTCTTCAAAGATTCTTTTGTAGCTATTAGATAAAACAAGGTCCTCATCTAGCCATAGAGGATTATGGTTGGAGTCATTACTTAAATGAGTAGCTTGTTTAGTTGGAGTCCTAACATTAAAGTCTCCTAGAAAGAGGATATTACCTTCATTTTTCAAACTATAAATATCTTGTTCTAAATTATTATAGGTAAAATTGTTATCTAGGTTGTTTTTCTTATAAAAAGTAGAATTAATAGGTGAAAAATATGAAATTGCTATATACATCTTCTTAGCGTTGGTGTCTGAAATTTATATCCAAATGTATTGATTGACAGGGTCAATATTATGAAGTTGAATGTGAGGATAAATGATCTTTCTAATGTAACAAGCTATGCCTACTATCCATCTACGGTGGGAGTTTTTCTTCCATGATGACCACAAGACATATACTTCTATGTTAGGGACCTTAGTCTCCTCATGCTCCCAAGTTTCAACTACAAAGATAATATCAATATCACTAGGGATCCAACTTATCATGGGACCTTTGCGCCATGGAAACCCACGACAATTCAAAAAAGGAACTTGAGTGTCCCAAATTCCTATTTATTATTATCCTTCTGGTCTCTATACCTAACAATATCTTTTCTATTTCTAATTATTGCCCATTTTCCTTCTTTCCTCTCTTCTTTTACCTTTTGAACTTCCTTCCTTAATTCAGCTTGGTCTTCGGGAATGAGGTATTCATTTATAAATATTCTTGACCCTTTTAAGCTCAGAGATGTACTAAGTATGCTATATTTATGGTAATTACAACTTAATTTGACACAGATCAACCTATCTTTGTGATCAATTATTTTTCCTAGCCTCTTTGCTTCTATGAGGTAAGTTGTATCAATATGTGATTTATTATTTAATTGTTCTTTTACTATTGTTACCATATCCTCCTCTTGTTGTTCTTTTATAACAAAAATTATGAGGTTCAAGGCTCTTTTGTTATGCTCATGGTCCAGTTTGATTAGCTTATTCATTTCCTCTTTGATGGGTTTGATATCCAATTTTTTTTTCCATATTACTAAGGGTCAAATTGTTGGTAATTTTTTCTTCTAGCTCTTTAATCCTATCTCTCAAGTTGTGATTTTGTTCAACCCCTCCTTATTTGGTTGATTGTTTATCTTTTTCCATTTCTTGAATCATATCCTTCATTATGTGCAATTCACTCTTGAAACCTAATAATATATCCTCTATTTGAGTTTGAATGGTATCTTTAATTGTTTTTATCAATCATTTTCTCTAGAACTATTTGGAGTTTTAAGCCTCTTTCTTCACTCCTTTTTTCTAATGTTTCTAACTCTATTTGGACTTTGGCATCTCTTTCTTCTCTCCTTTTTTCTATTGATTCCATATAATCATAAAGGATCTCTAGGGTTATTTTGGGGGGCCTCTTCCTGCTAGGATGAGTTTTTGGAATAAGTGGTGGAGTAGTCATATTGAAAAGAAGAGGAAAAAAATTGTAACAATTATTATTTTGGATTGACTTTATTTCTCAAATCAACTTTTACTTATGAAACTTAATATATATATATATATATATATATATATATATATATGGTTAAGAACATGTGTTTCCTCTTAAGAGGTGATAAGTTTAAATCCAGAGGGGGGTAGGGTATGTATACCTCTGTAGACTTTACCAGTCAAATCGTTGGGTGGAGGGGGGTCCCTTGTCCCACAAACAATGGGGTCTCATACACCAATTTGGTGTGGCTTAGCCATGACCTTAAAAATAGATTATTATTATTATTATTATTATTATTATTATTATATATATATATATATAGATAGATAGATAGATAGATAGATAGATAGATAGATAGATATACCTTTAAGTTAGTAGATTATAAATATATTTTAAATCAAAATTAAATCAATGTAAAAAGTGACTCATCTTATTTAACACGTCCAATTGTTCGACCACTTGAAGAAGCCAAAAACAATTTCCAAAAACCAAATAAAAGTATTATTAAACCGCAAAGATATAAATTCAAAACCCCAAAAAAGTATTATTCTAGTTCTTAAGTAAATTTTATTGCATTCCATTATTTTTTAATGTTTAAAAAAAATTATTTATACGATAAATAAAAAGACTAAAATAATCATTATTATATTCTATTTAAATTTGCTAGCATGTATAAGTTTTAAATTATTCTTTTATTATAGTTATTAAGTCAATTTATGCATTCCATTACTTTATTTTGTAATATTTTGAAAATTATTATTTATACTATAAATAAAGTATTAAAAAAATATTATTATATTTTATTTAAATATTTTCAAAAAAATTATTTCATCTATGAGATTTGTGTGGTAAGGGTTTTGAGTAATGTTCAAAAAAAACCAAACCACAATGTTGATAGTGTTGATGATGGATTATTATTATTATTATTATATTTTATTTAAATTTTTTCTTATAAATTATTTTTTTAAATAAAATCTATTTTAAAATTTATACGATTTATAAACAAATATATTTTATAAATTACATTTAAAAATTAAAAAAATAATTATTAAAAATTATATATATAAAGTTTATTGGATTTATCTTTAAAAGTTGTGAGAAATAATTATTGAAAATTCAATTATTATGATAAGTAAAATATTGAACTCATACCAAGTATCTTGTTATAATGATTAAAATTTACCATAAATACTATATTATAAATAAAGAGAAATACTTAAAGATATTTCCTAGACTTTTTAACAAAACAAAATAATTATTTATAAACATGGAAAAAATTCCCAACCATATTTTCCACAAAACACAAAACCATATTTTTCACAAAACAGAAAATTTTCATGTCACTCAAACAAAGCAATGCCATTTTATATTAAAAAGTAAAACTACTATACTCTTGATATTTAATTTTTATATTAAAAGTAAAAGCTCTCAACACTTTTTCACCCTTAATATGCCATTAAAGGTATAAGTTATTGATATCACTATATACTATGCTACTTTTCCTAATAAAACAATATGCTACTTTTTTTTCTTAGTAAAGCTTATATCTTAATTTATCTTGGGTAGCGTGGACGTGCATACACAAATTCAATTGCTTTGGATAGTTCAGCAAACGAACAATATAGTCTTAATATTTAATTTTTATATTAAAATTAAAAGTAAAAGTTCTCGAGACTTTTTCACCCTTAATAAGCCATTAAACGTATAAGTTATTGCTATCACTATATACTATGCTACTTTTCCTAATAAAACAGAATGCTACTTTTTTTTAGTAAAGCTTTTATCTTAATTTATTTTGGGTAGCATGGATGTGCATACACAAATTCAATTGCCTTGGAAAGTTCAACAAGTGAACAATATCAAAGAGAATAAGAAGAGCTGCATAGCAACAAGTCCCCACCTTTAAGGCAACGATATCATTGCTTGTTAAAGTTTTAGCTACATTAAGGCAGGGATACCATTGCTTGTTAAAGTTTTAGCTGCTAGCTCGATGAACTTGTTAAAGATTTAGCCACCAACGACACTAAATTGTTTAAAACAAATTATTTTCCTAGTCAAGAATTTCAGTGCTCGCTTTTTAATGATATATTTTTTTCCAATTTTATGTACTTTTCACTTATAGAGTAGGAATGAACTCAGGGTGGTTATAAGGTCCTTGTCACTTAAAACATAGGGGAGATCACACAGCGGAGCGAAGAGAACACATGCAAGATTATTTCTTCTTGTCACTTAGCAATTGTCCCGTAGTTTATAAGTTGTGGAATTGGCTTGCATGGATTCTTGAATAGTCACTTCCTTGCTCAGTCTTATTAGAATAAATGTTAGACCAACATATGAGATGGTATTCCACTGACCTTTGAAAGTCATGTGAAATGACTGGTCGCAGATTCTTAGAGACCAGACAAGCAAGAACTGGTGGAACAACTCCCTGGACAAGCATTAAAAATTGGATGGAACTACCCTTTATAGAACTGAAATAACTAGTAGGCTATCATACTATCAATAATGCTACTTGATATTAACAATAGATCTTTCACATGCAAGTTACAAAATCATGGCATGGGAATTTTGACTATTTACAACTACTATTAATAACTTGGATAATGAAATAGGAAGATAAGTAGCTTTGTAGTGCCTACAATAATTTATGTGGACCTTCCATGAATGTCTACAGAAAGAACAAATCATATAAGACATGACTTCACAATATGTTTATAGAGAGGAAAACAAAATTTCTTTCTGTATATATAAATGGAAAATCGTATGAAATGAAATAGAATCTGTATTGTATATAATATATGTGTGATGTAAACAAATGATACTTTTCTTCGATAGAGAGGAAAAAAAAATTCTTAGAATCGTTGTAACACACCCACTACGGAATTTAAAAATTTTCGGCCTTTTCTCCTTTTCTTCGAGGAATAGAATCTCCCCGAGTACCTACGGGACCTGATACAGATCCTGTCATCCCTTATCCGCACTCATATGATCGACGGTTATGGCCACAGGCCTTATCAGAGGGTACTCATTGACTTTCGCGATATGAGAAATCGTGATACAGGTATTCCCTTGTTCATTTCGAGGTTTCATCCATCGAAATTTCGCGGCTAGCGAACACGAGGAAAACTGACTTTTGGTAGTCCTGGGCACCGAAAAGCCGAAACATGAAAACCATGTGTGCTACCCCATTTCAGGACTTCTCCCATCAAGATTTCATGATATGCAAGGACAAGACATTTGCCTCTAGATGCCCCAGGTGCCGAAACATTGAAACATTTACTCCTAGTAGCTCCATATTTATTTTTGGGGTTTCATACTTCGGGGTTTCGCAAGTCAAGATTTCGGGGGATGCGATGACAGGAGATATCACATTAAGGTCTTATGGGAGCCGAACTCCGAATTACTAACTCTAAACATACTTCCCTATTTCAGGATTTTCGACATCGGGAATTCGGGATATGCAACGACAAGAGGTCTCGCACTTAGGATTCTCGGGAGCCGAAACACCAAAACCTTAACATATGTATAGTTGTATATATATGTGTCACTCAGTCCATTCTGGGAATTCTCAGACCGGGTTTTTGGGACTGATGAGCATAAGAAAACTTACCGTTAGGTATTCTAGATGCTGAAATACCGACACACCAAATACCGTATGTGTTAAGCCATTTCGGGACTTCGCAAGTCGGGAGTTCAGGAGATGCGAGTACAAGGGAATACGCCCTTGAGAATTTTAATTTCCACAGCGTCGAAGTCTCGTAACCTATCCGCGTATTGTTCTTTAGGGACTTTACCCATCAGGATTTCGGGACTGATGTGTACAAGAAGATTGACCCTTGAGTTTCCCAGTTGCCAAAACACTGAAACACCAAGGCTTATCCATGCTAGACCTTTTTTGGATCTCATACTTCAGGATTTCGCGATGGGTAATGACAAGAAGTCTCACTCCTAGGTTTTACCAGGAGCCAAAACTCTGAAATACCGACTCCTAAACCTACGCATCTATTTCAGGGTTTCTCCCATCGAATTTTCGCGGACCGGAGATTCGGGACTTGCGAGTATAAAGGGACTCACACTTAGGTATCCCAGGTACCAAAATGCCAAACTATCCTATCTCATCCACTCCTTAAACTATTTTGGGGTTTTGGTTATCGGGGTTTCGTGACTCACGATGATCAGGGTTCTTCCCCTTTGTCTTCCCGGGTACTGAAACGCCGAAACACTTACCGACAGCCACGTGTCCTATAAACGGACGGTCCATATACTCCCACGAACCCTAGGGGTCTATGGTCCCGATTTCTTCACTACTTACGAAGGTTGAAAAGGGGTCGAGACATTAACGTCGACATTCCTTCATAAAATTTAATGGTCGTACCAGACCTTAGATCTTCCGAAGGGATCTCGTTCGTGCATTTAGCAAAAGGAAGGGTAACCTGGGTACCGAACCACCGAAAGGTCCTAACTCAACCACACGCTATCATTTCAGGATTTCGTGGGTCGGGGTTTCGGGACTCGTGAGTACAAGAAAACTCGCACCTAGATACTCCGGGTATCGAAACTCCGAAAACTCTTAGTTTACCCCCACGCTAATAATTCAGGATTTCGTAAGTCCGGGTTTTGGGACTTGTGAGTGCAAGGGGACTTGCCCTTGGGTATTCCGTGTACCGAAATGCCAAAATGTTGAGGTCTATGAGGACCATTCTCCCTCATGCAAGATTTTAAGACTTAAACTATAACATCCTCCCTCGGGTCCTCAGGTAATTTACACCAGGTTTTGAAGACCAGACTGGAAGGTCTTCTCGAAGGTAAGGGAGTGGTCTCGAAAGGATGCCTTCATGGAGAAATCTATCCAAGGCATCAGGAAGGACAAACACAAGAACAAATCTCCCGAGAGCAGGATTGAAAATATCTATTAGTTCATCATATATAGCTATATAAACATAAGCCATACGTGGTCTTTCCAATAAAAACATGTAGCAATCATTTCTGATCAAAAAACCATGCAGATAGTCTTATACTAAAACCATTCATAATTGCACAGACTATGAACATACATGTCAGCATAAAAATTTCAAGATACAAGATATAACACTTATCAGAAAAACACCAGGTGATGCAACTGCTGAGAGGGGTGCTCGTTTCCACCCAACCGTAGGCTCAATGATTCCAAATGGATTTACCACTAGCCACCCCCGATCTGAGACCACGATGCTGCGAGACTAAGTCTCTGTTTGCCAGTGACCAAGAACGAAGGTTACTCTCCTTTTTCTCTGCTATCAGTCACTCTGTAGTTTTGCCAGAGTTCTTCAGATCTCTCTTCCTCTTTCCCTTGTGTCTGCCCCCTTGATCGCACACACTTCCTACCTTTTCTTTCTTTCCGGCGAGGTTGTGTGTGGCACGATATTCCTCGAAGTGGTCAGGACTGAGGAATCTATGGATGGGCGGTTCACCCCGATCCCTCATTACTCATGAGGAGCCATTTACCTACCAACCTGGCGAGTCATTTAATTTGGGGCCAGCGAACCGCTCTTGGTTCTCTGGGCCAGTGAGGTCCAAATATGGTATTGGTTTCGGTGGAAGTTAATGCCACCATTCTAGGTGCCTTCCACCACCTTTATTTAGCCATCGTGGTCTCTTTTTCAGCACATCCCCCTCTCAGTAGTCCTATAATATATATATTCATAATATTATTTATATTTATCGACCATTTTCACAAGGTCCATTCACATCACACATTCACATTTCTGAGTTTGCCACGATACTTGACTAGTATAGTTATTTTTACAGATTGGGGGAAACAGGGTGTTACAATTCCCTCCCCCTTAAAGGAACATCGTCCTCGATGTTCTATCTATCAACTTGATGTGCATGTACTGATGTAAACAAAATCAAATATGCCTATTTCATGGCATCCTCCATTTCCCATGTAGCCTCATCTAGGCCAAAATGTTTCCACTGCACCTTGACCTGTGCAATGGTTCGATTTCAGAGCGGGGTTTCCTTTCTGTCCAATATGCATTGGGGTTCTGGCAGAAATTCTCCCTCTGGTTCCACCTGGATCACAGACCAATCAATTATATGGTTAGCATCATGTACATATTTCTTCAATAATGAAACATGGAAAACATTATGTTCTTTTACTGTGGGAGGAAGTGCTAGCCTATAGGCTACATGTCCCACTCGATCTAGAACCTCAAAGCGTCCACAATAGTGAGGTGCTAAATTGGCACAAGCTACCATTTTTAGGGAACTTTTCCTGGGATTAACTCTGAGATATACATGATCTCTCACTTTGAACTCTCTTGCAGTTCTCTTTTGGTCAGCATAACTTTTCTGTCGGTTCTGAGCAACCTTCAGGTTTTGTTTTATCTGAGTCACTTGCTGTTCCATTTCTTTCAACATGTTGGGTCCAAAATAAATCCTATTTATGGGATTAATCTAGCTGGCTGGAGTGTTACACGGCCTACCATAGAGGACTTCGAAGGGACTCATCTTTAAGGATGCTTGGTAGCCGTTGTTGTAGGCGAATTCTACCAGTGGCAGGTAGTCTTCCCACTTCTTGGGTTGATGCATTACATGCATTCTTAGCATGTCTTCAAGCATTTGGTTCACTCTTTTTGTTTATCCATCGGTTTGAGGGTGATAGGTGGTGATAAACAACAACTTGGTCTCTAAACCAGCCACCAGTGACTTCCAAAAGCTGGAAATAACTTTCATGTCTCTATCAGACACGATCTCTTTCGGCATACCATGCAGTATAAATATCTCCTTCATGAATACCTGAGCGATGTCTATTGCCTTGCAAGTTGACTTGACGGGGATAAAGTGAGCATACTTGCTCAATTTATCCACCACTGCCATAATGGCGCCATTCTGTTTGGTCGAGGTTGGCAATCCGGTGATGAAATCCATGGAGATGGTTTCCCACTTCCATTCGGGGATTGTTAGAGGTTGTAATAATCCCACTGGGTGTCGGTGTTCTGCTTTTACTTGTTGGCATTCTATGCATTTGTCTAGGTACTTGGCTATGTATTTCTTCAACCCAGGCCAATAGAGTTGTTTCCT
>JASDQU010107410.1:28532-39212 GCA_032191745.1 Picea mariana | reverse complement strand
TTATAGGATCTTTGGCCTTGGTTTCCCTCACCCTCATTTCTTTTCATATATATAATCTAATTTGATATTTTCTTGACCATGCATTGCAGGTCTTATGTATCTCCATTGCCCTTATTGGGAGTTGGTTCAACCGGCTTCCCCGATGGTCTAGTCAAGACGAGTCCTCTCCTGGGAGGGGGTTGGCTTTCTTTTCTCGCTAGATATCCCTGGCCTTCTTTACACCCTTTCTTTTGGAGCTCTATCATCTTGGCCTCTTCAAAATTCTCCACGAGGGTTTTCTTAGTGGCTCTTTTAATGAACATGGAAATAGAGGTCGGAAGTGCATTGGCATAGACCTCAATTTGCAACTCTTGAGCCAATTTCTCCACAGGCTAAAATTTGTTTACGATAGTCATGAATCTTTGATTGAAATCTTTGACCCTTTCCTTTGGGGTAATGGTGGCTAAAAATAATTCACCCATAAGGGCTCCCGTGGTAGTTTCTTTGGTAAATTTATCTAGGAAATCCTTTTGGAACTTAGTCCAGTTGGTTATCGATCCTACTGGCAAGTTAAAATACCAAGTGGAAACTGAGTTCTCAAACATGTAGGGGAAAAGTTTGCATACCACGTCTTCATGTTGAACATTTATAAGCCTGATCGCGAGTATGAACTTCTTGATATGATCTTCGGGCAATCCTGAGGTTTCAGGATCATACTTGGGGAGAAAATTTTCCCGGTGCCAAGGGAGATTGTGTACTCATCCAGGGATGGCCACAACGTCCCCATCCAACCAAGGTTGGTTGTCTTGAAGTGGAACTTCCCTCTCCTCCTCTTGACCATTGTTCTCTTCCATATCTTCGGAGTCGGAGTCAGGCTCTTCCTCTTCTGAAATATCATTAGGTTCAGAGATGTCATCGACTAGCGTCTCGGGTATGAGGTCAAGAGGTTCTTGGATTTCGGTGATCGCGAAGTCTATTAAGTATTTGATGGAGTGTATGAAAACTTCAATGGGAGTGTTGACTACTAGTCTACTTTTCTTGTTTTTTCGAGGGAGGATGGGGGTGAAGGGCAACACACTGATTTTCTGGGTGTAGGCTCTGGTAATCCTTCTAAAATGATTCACTTCCTCATGAGGGAGGGCGTAAGGTATTTCAGGGTGAAGATATCCTTCCTCGGAGTGGGGTGATTTATTCACTTTGGGAGTACTCGGTAAAGGAGGTCTGTCTATTGGATGACTAGCCATACATGTGGGTCGTTATGAATCTATAGGTTGTTCGAAATATCATATAACTTACATATTCAGCCATTCATTCTCAGGCCCTCCTTCTAGCACCAATTTTATTGATGGGGCTTAAATCCCCTGATTCAACAGCAGGAACCAAACTCCCCATCGAGGCCCAATTAGAATCTACAGCGTTTTGAGTGGAATGGTTCTCCATATCTTACAATCTGGCCAAATTATTGATGAGCTTTTGTGTTTTCTGGTGAATTCTCTTCCTTCGGTTAAGAAAGTTTTTTTATATATTTTCTCTTAGGTGGGGTAGGTACAAGAGATGCAAGCCACTATAAACCAACTTGAAGAATATAGGACAAGAGTTTTAACTATTGGGAAGGGATCGAGCCTGGGATAACCCACTACTCGAACATGCAGACAATGATCCTATGCCAAAGGGATTAGTAATAATACTTTAATTGAAAGAGCATCCAACTGTTGTTTGAGAAAACTATTTAATAGAAAGAAGACACATATATGATCAAGATCAGGGTAAGCAGAATAATTCATCTACCGAGACATTCATCACATAGCTGAGGTAAACTACTTAGCATAGAGAAAGAAACACAACTATAATCAATGTCACGGTAAGCAAAATAATTCATCTATGGAGACATTCATCACATAGAAGCACAATGATTTACTTTCATCATTTAAAGCAAGGAACATCAAAACATTGCACTAGATAACTTGACAACATAATTAATTGCTCTTACTCATTTACTGCAACATTCATGGAACAAGAAATGAAGTAATTCTTCTCCAACTCCAATCACATACATCTGATGAAAATAGCTCATCTCTGGTCCAGAAGGACTTCCTAATTCATAGCAGTCTCAAAATAATTATCAACAACCAAAATAAAATCATTCTTACAATAACCATCGACCCTTTGACCATCGATCGATGTTACTATTTATAATATAAAGTCTTAATAGTAATTAATGGTAAAATACAATTTGAGCTAATCAAGAATTTCCACGTGGTGTCATCATCTAAGAGTCTTTCAATAGTCCACCTAAGTTGTTTCTTGAAAAGGGTGGACTCTTTCATAATCAGACCATATGATAAAGAGTTCTTCATAGGTTTTGCCCCATGGAAACGTATGATGTTCCAATGGAGCCGCATAGATTCCCCCGATGTCTGTTGAGTGCGCCCGATATTTTGCGAGGTTGAAGTTCAACTTTTGAACTATGGCTCTGGCTTTGATTGGATGTCCTGCAAACTGTTGTACTTGCTTGGGCTTTGCATCGATGAGCTTTTCACATTCTTCAGCCCATGACGCATCCTGTTCGACGCACAACATGATCATTCCACTTAGGTCGATTAATATTGGGATGCCAAAATCGAGAGCTTGACATATTTCATCACTTCAATGATTCTTTCAGTTCTTTGGTGGGATCACAGGACAGACTCTAGTCAGTGATCCAGAAGGTTCTTCCTGCAATTAAACAGAAGTAGTTTAGCAATCAAGCAACCCATGATCTGACATAAATAAACAAAATATCAACACGTACCTATGCAGCTTGCTAGTCTCAGTCATTTTTAATACTTATGTGATCCCAAACGCTTCCTTCGAGTGACTTGTGAAGCCGCCCCTCCTCTTTGGTATAAATGAACACCTCAACATGTTGTAGTGTGGCTAATCAAATACGATATACATGAATGTATAATTATCATAGTAATTACTTGACTTTTGGGAAAAAGGGTGTTGAGGATGAACTATCCACGTGTGTGCTCCCGTGAGGTTGGATATCGTATAGAGAAGGTCGTTAAATGCCTTCAGAACTCGTACCACCAAGTGTGCCAAGTGTCATTTATAAATAGCGGAGGTTCAAAAGTTCAAAAGGATCGAAACGATCACACTACACACTTTCCTACAACCCTGATCAATGATGCTTTCATGTTATGGATCGCATCTGTCGATTAGCTGTGGCATGCCAAAAAAATTTAAACATCATGTCACGAGGCGCGGGCATTATGTTGATGAGCCTAGTGTCTCTCTTTGATTTCCTCATAAATCTAGGATCTTTGCAAGCAATCTTTATTATATGCCAAGCTCATATTCCCTCGGGATCTGGTTCGATAAGTTCATCTTGGCGATGTCCAATTGAGTAATCATTTTCCATCTGCAGACACCTTGAGTCTCTTATTCTTTGAGATTATGGGATATCCTTCAAACACGGGATGAGGTCCACAAGGCAATTGGAATGCAAGGTCTCATCCCCAGCACACCCAAGACTCCTTCCTGTGGGCTTCGAGAGGTACAACTATGTGCCCGAAGGCAACATTAGCATCCAAACACGGGCTTGGGGTGGTCGCAGATACATCTGGGAGAAATAAGTTGGAGACTACGCCTTCTCCGGGACAGAAATCGTAGAGAAGAGGAAGGCATAAGAAGAAAACTCCAGAAGGAGAGGGGGACCACCCCAAGGCTAAACTGAGTGCACGTCCAACCCTCGAGGAGTCTATAATGCCTACCAATCGTTCAGATTTGGTCGAAACTGCTGGCAAAGGAGGTAGAAGAAGAAAGGGGAGGGTCAAAGAGTCGGGTGCTTCCATAAAAAATTTCGCTCAGCAACTAGAATAGGCTCAAATTTTAATAGTCGATATTTACCAAGAGAATAAGGAACTATGGTATTAGTTGGCGCAAAAACCCAGAGGATACCACTGCCACAAGGTTGCGGGGAGCATCATTTGGCTATAGAGAGAAATTTGGGAAGCAAAAAACACGATCGTGGAGTTACGCAAGGCATAGTGAATGGCGATGATAGCGGAGCATAAGACACCATAAAGAGAGAAAGAGAACCTGAGAGAGGACCAAAGCATAGGAGATACGTAGTTAGCAAGTTCTCGCCCTCTGTTCCTGGAAGTGTGGCTTAACACCTCTTTGTCTTTATTCTTTGTAAAATTTTGTAATCTCACGGCGACCGGGCAGGTTAACTAAGTCATCGGGGTTGTCTATTCGTATGTAAACCAAGCCTAGCGGAGGCTTTTGATTGTATATAAAGAAAATTTTAAAAGTATCATGCTGGGAATCAAACGTGTATTCTTCTTTAAATATTTTTCATAAAATATTAGATCTTTTGGAATCATTTTTAATACGTCGTGAGTTTGTTAATGTTTTTCTTTGTAAAACTTTGATATCAATTACTACTTCCGCGGGATTATCGATTTTGGTTATTAAAAAAAAAAAAATAATCATGGAAAGATATTTGGCTAGTGGATAAAAGTCATGCTTTGAATTTCACTTGTATCGAGAGTTTTTTGAGAAAGGACTAGATGTCACAGCTCTCGATACCGAGAGTCATTGGAGCAATTAGTTAGTTCCCTCTCACCGATACTGAACTTGTTTCGGGAGTTCGACGGTCAACAATGTTGCTTTTATCTATGTGCGGTGCTTACAATTGCACTTTTCTGCCGAAGCCGAAAGAATTGGCCTTTGGCAAAATCTTTTCAGAGGCTATATTTGTAAAAGAGATACTCTTATCAGCCGACGCCAATGAATGTCAACACTCGACTGCTTTGACTTCCCATACATTTTTCGCTACCTTAATCTTTCACCGATGTTGAACTTCTCAAGTAAGTGGGAAAAAATCTAGGTCACTGGTTCCTTGATCAGTCATGGTGTTTCTCAAGATGGTTCTTAATATGCTCAAGAGAAACTTTGATATGAAACATATCAGATAATAAGGTTTCCAGGCTCAAACCACGGTGAAAACAATCGAAGGTAGAAGACAAGGTTGTACCCAAAAGGAAGTGGTCACAGAACTTTTAAGGTGTGTTGAGCACTCAACAGAAGGTAAACATCACAATGTGACATTACAATAGTAAAACATAGTTAAACACAATCAACATGGTCAACCATAGTCAACCATTACCAATCATAATTAACATGGTCAACCATAGCTAACTTAGTGTGATTTTTATCAATGGTTGACTATAGATGAGCTTTAATTTGACACCCATATTCCAATAGGGAATTAAAAAATGAAGGGGGGACATGTATGTCACAATGAAACAAAACCATAAAAGAATGTAGAAATTTGACATAAGTTAGCCTTGAAAATGTTACATCACATTGCAACAAAATCTTGTATGAACATGTAACGACCCCAATCGGTACGACTCTAAGTGAAGCGAAAAGTTCATTTTTTTTTTCAGGGGCAGGAAGGCAACGATAACAACAGTTAAACCACACCATATAATGACGAACACCATGCATGTCGATCAAGAAACATACAACAATGACTCTACACACTAGCACATCGAGCAACTGGGCGAAGCATGTGTAAATCAAGGAAATAAATGACTAACCGTACAAAAAAACACAACAATGCCTACAAGCTAAGGACAACATCCACAATCCCAACACAACGACCTCAACAAACAGTAACTAGAACCTCTATGGTGTGCAAAGCCAAACGCATCAAGGTGTTACAACCCAAGTCCCAACAACCATTACAATGAACAACACCCAAAATTGGGAAGCACAGACTCCAGCCAGGCTATCATTTGCCTCTATGCCTTAGGCCGTGCAATGATCCCCTCATCAGGAATCATGTCGTCACAAGCCGACAGGTGGGACGATAATCCTGGCGCAACATACCCCATCTATACCAATACTAAAGAAAAATCAACGTGCTATGAATCCAAATTTAAATGTCAACCACAAGATGAAACCCAATCACCCAAATGAAAATTTAACAAGACGCAAGGGAAGATGACGACTATAACAAATATACAACACTTTAAATCCCAAACAATCCTACACTTTTAGTAATTAAAATAATATCGTTGGATCGATAACCACAATGATTGATAAATAATATCACTGTGTAATAACATTTTTCCTTCAACAACATTTACAATGCTATCCATGATGATACTATTAACAATAAATTAAACAATATTTAAAAAAACTATCATCGATATTCAAAATCATAGAAACAATAATTGAAATGATATCAACAATATCTAAAATGCTAGGCTACTTAAAATGTTATCCACAATATTTAAGATGTTGTCAACAATATTTAACACGCTATCAACAATATCTAGATGCTCTCAGCAATATATTGAATTCATCGTCATGCCCGACCACCCACACGCAACAATTACACACACACTTATCATTAAACTCTATGTCAACATCTATTTACAGCAACAACTACAACGTAGTAACTGTTGTCCCACAATTTATGGGAATCGCTACACAATCATACACTCCGTCATACCTATTAAAAAATTGTTGTCATACATATTAAAGGGTTGCTGTCAAAAAGGTTTGTTTATAAAACAAGATTGTTGTCTGTTTAATATTCATGTGGGGGCTATTAACTCATGTCATAGTATGTATATAAATCTTCCATCAAACATCCATTGGGGTCGAAAAAGGTATGGCATAGTTGGGTAATAAAAATATAAATATATCATTGTTGACTATGAATTACTATATATATATATACAATTAAAACTATGACTAACATCCACAAATTGCTAAAACCAAAATCGTTGCCTGTTTGAAAAAGGAAACACTGACTGTGAAGTCATTGACCAGTAAGACAGAATTAAAATGTAGTCAACAAAGGGTAAGGTTGTTGTCATAAGGAAAATAAAGCCACTGTGATATATCAATACAAAAACGCCCAGATCTTAAAATGAAACACCCAGACATTAAAAACGAAATGCCTAGGCATTGAAGTGTTGTGTTTAACATTGAGAATGCACAGACATTAAAACTGAACGCCCATGAAAAAAATCAGTGTGGTTTATCATTGGTAACAACTCGACATTAAAAATGAAATTCCCAGGAACAAATTCACTGTGGTTTATCATTGGAACGATCTGACATTAAAAACGAAACACCCAGACACAAATTCACTGTGGTTTATCATTGGGAACACTCTGACATTAAAAATGAAACACCCAGGCACAAATTTGTTGTGGTTTATCATTGGGAACACTATGACATTAAAAAAGAAACACCTAAGCACAAATTTGCTGCAGTTTATCATTGGGAACGCTCATACATTAAAAACAAAACACCCAAGTACAAATTCATTGTGGTTTATCAAAAAAATCATGGTCAATAAAAGGGGAAAAATCATTGGCAATTAAAGACTCAATTCCTAGCTAATAGATAGGTAATCCACAGTTTAATACGAGTAATAGAACAAAAATGTAGACACAAATTCCCTATAAAGAAAAATCCTGAATATATATTTGATTCGCATTCGACAAGGTTAAAATGTAGTCCTCCATAAACTTTCAATTCACTGTCAACAATAATTCAGTAGGAGGCACAGTAAATTCACAGATACAACGTAACTAAGCACAGACATTAACATATTAAAACAATGAGATTTATCAATCAAGGTGTTGGGATTCATCAATCAAACCCCAATTTTTACCATCCAAAAACGTAGAAGAAATCAATCACAAGAAACTGCAAGAACAATCATTCAACCATGAATTAATTAATGTGGAAAGAATTAAGGTAGATGGTTGGGAAAATGTTATCCTTCACTCATCATTCATGCAAAAAAAAGAAGGGCATTAGAATCTATAGGTCTATTAACACTGAAGTGACGACCGTTGATTTGACTCTTGACCGACTTCTCAGGCATGGACTGATGGTCTAGGGATAAGGATGGAAGATAAAGCACAATCTCTTCATAATATTCAATAAAACAAAACATAACAATTTCAGTGATCAAGGATTGGGTTGCCAAGGAAATCAATTCAATGCAGCGAGCATAAAGCTATGATGAATTTAAGTTCTCGATTAAAATCATTTAGTAGAACACATTTATTTCCACAATATAAGTAAAGTAATGAAAGTGCAAGAACAAAATTAATCAACCATTCAAAATAAACGCATGCGTATCGTAGCCCAAGGCAACAGCTCTGAGTAGTTGTCCCACGCGTGCTCCGTCCAACTTCCTCTTGCCGACCAATGTGACTTCACCAATACCTCCCAACAAACTCTAGGGGTGCTCTTCTTCACCTTAATCCCCCCGAGCCATAAAGGGGCCACACACACTAAAAAAAACAACAACTAGCACCCAGCTCGCCTTGCAAGGTCGAGCTACCACTCGTTACCCGAGATGGGTATCCCAACTCCCACAAGATAAGCCAGTCGAGAAAAAAAATTTGCAACGTAACGTTACACATCAAATATGAGATCCATGGTCCTCTTCCTCCATCCCTTTCATAGAGTTTCTAAGTGATTTATTTCCCAAATTCCCATTTAATTTATTTTTTGTTAATTTAAATTAGAAAAACCTCCCTCGTACACATGTCACCCATCCCCCTAGTTGCACCAAAAATTAATTTCATTAATTATTTAATTATTCCTATTTGCCCCACTCACCTAAAAGCATTCCTAAAATCGCTCCTTGGTGTCCCCATATTCCCTTACACATTTTAAATGACTTACACCCTTACTAGATTCCTAGTTGAGTTCATATTTAGAAAGTTATTAAAGGAAAGATTCGTTACTAAGTTAGTCATTATGATTTTTCCTTATGTTTCCCTTTTTCTTTGTGTTTCCCCTCTTTCCCTTAGTTTCCTATTTCATTTAAGTTTCCCTCTTTTCCCTTTAATCTAAAACTCAAATTAGCAAGTGTAGAAAAACCACCTCTTTCTCTTTTTAATTAATAAAGTTTAATTAGCATATGTAGAAAAGCAATCATTTCTTTTTTAAAAAAAAATAATCCCCCAAAGTAATTTGAATTTAATAAATTAATTGAATTTATTACCCCCTTCTCGTCACATGTTTAATTATGATTATTTTTATTATTATTATTATTTTACCACAAGTATCACTTACATCTAGATTTTAATTTCCTAGGCTGGGTGACATTTTTATTAGGGAAATTGTTTTTAAACCTTACTTATCACGTCATTCATTTTAAGGCCGACTCGGTTTATTCACTTACTTGTTGAAATCACTACGTGCCCTTTGGGATGAACTAGGTGCTCCAAGGGTGTCACTCACCTTTTTTTGTTTTCTTTGCACGATGTGCCCTTCAAGATGCACTACGTTCTCCAAGGGTGCCACTCACCTCTTTCCATTTTCCTTGCGTGACATGCCCTTCAGGACGCACTACGTGCTCCAAGGGTGCCACTCACTTCTTTCCATTTTTATTGATCGACGTTCCCTTTAGGACACACTACGTGCTCCAAGGGTCCCACTCGCCTCTTTCCATTTTCCTTGCATGGCGTGCTCTTTAGGATGCACTAAGTGCTCCAAGGGTTCCAGTTGCCTATTTCCATTTTCCTTGTGTGATGTTCCCTTCAGGACAGACTACGTGCTCTAAGGGTGCCACTCACCTCTGGACTTACTTGGTAGACATCAAAAACCCCTAGATTCGATACTCCGCCAGGTGATCTTGTGGGAGTCTAAGGGCCTCTAAGGAATAAGGCCCCTACCTTATTGCGTGCCCCTTAGAATCATCATGAGCGACTATCGCAGTCTTCCCTCATGGCATTGTGGGTCTTTTTGAACCAGGTAATCTTTAACCTACAGTCCGAGCCACGATGGGAGTGCTAGTAGGTTGTGGAAGGGCTATTTTCCACACCTCTCCCTCAAGGTATTTGTTTGTTGTGCATGACCCCTTTACTTCACATGTGAGTCTAGTTGGAAAGATATCATCAGCCTACATCATCAACAAATCATGTTATCAATAATACTCAATCATCATAACATCTAATCAGATGTACATATGTCATATCTACAACAATCAACCCCAATAGTTCACTCCATGACTCGATCCAGAGTCCAAGGGGTTTCATCGATGCCTCTGCATCCTCGAGGTCCAAAGTCCTACACACTCAGGAGAACCCAGTCAATAGCACCTATCTATGTAATTGCACAAAATAACATATAATCACATTCATAATGCCTCATAATCATAATCAAATGACCAATAGTATAATAGTCCATATCACTTGCAAGTAAGTGTCCTCAAAGAATAAGTTCGCTCAGTGCATGCAAGAGTGGGATGTTACATACACCCCCTCTTGGTCTAAACTTTGTCCCAAAGTTTCAAAGTATGTAAGTGCCAAAATAATGTGTATCACAGTATCACAAGTCTCTCTATCAAACAAAAATGGAAACTGTTGGCGCATATCATATGCGTCCTCCTAGGTCACCGAGTGCGGACTATAGTTGTCCCATTGGACCTTGACCTGGTCTACTGTTCGACGTCATAGTTATCGAATTCGATGATCCAAGATGCAGATTATCTCAGCCATGAGTGCACCCTCATCCGATACCTGCAAGGAACGCATGTCAATAACATGTGTAGGATCGCTAATATAATTTGTTAAAACAAATACGTGAAAAACATCATGCATACTCCTCAAATATTCTATAGTGGGAAAGCCCCTCTACAGACTACACCAGGGTTCTAAAGTGTAG